>DWAJ01000302.1:0-37298 GCA_018238005.1 Eurema mandarina
ATGCTTTGGACAAAGCAGATTGTGTGGCTGCAACGACATGTCTGTATTGATCTATATTTTTAGTTTTGACGTTCATAAATATCACAAGGTGATTTAAGTGAATAAATTATTTTCATTTCATTTCATTTTCATTTCATTTCATTTCATTCCATGCGGAAACATTTATACTATATATTTCCTCGTTATGACTTATGATATTGGTTAATTTTTTATTTTATATCTTTGGGAAATATTAGAATGATCGTTTTATTTGAATAGCCTAGCCTGTGAAGCTACAAAGAATTACATATACTTTTAAACTATGAAATTGACATGTAGAAAGATCAAACTAATTACTAATTACTCATTTAGAACATCGTAAAAATAATTCAACATTTAAAATAGCACTAGATAGATAGTCGTATACTAAATACGCGAAAAAGTTACAATTTAAATTATAAAATGCGTTGGTAAATGTCACAGTGAATTATTGTCGAAGGTCAGTAACACTGGTCTGGCAGGCGGCCGAGAACGCCGAATGGAACCCGCGTCCGCCGCGGTCAATGAAATTGACACTTAACCTTTTAACCTTAGGGTGTAATTTACTATGGCACTTGGGCACTTTTGGCGTCGTTTCAGAGGTGCAATCTCCTATTCGCTGATTTATTATGCGATATTGTTTCACTGATAATTGTATCTTTAGTATTGTGAATGTAGGAGAGATATATGACAACCGACTATTAAGACTTGAATTTAAATCTATTGTACTCTCTTTATAGCGAATTTTTGAAACGAATCACAAAATTCTCTGACTCGTAATTTCCTCTTAATAAAGTCAACGATTATATAAAATTTTAAATGAAGCGTTCAAAATATCCTTTGCATAATGAATAATGCATTCTGAAATATCAACGTAAGTAGATTTCTCAAAAGCATTAAATATTAATAGGTATTTTAAATAAATTCGGAGCAATCGCTGATCGAAAGTACTTAAATAATTAAGCTTTCAATCATACAAAACGTACCGTAAGTAGTCGTATAAAATAAAGAAATATTTCACAATTTTATACGCAGTTTTCAGTGAGATTTCATTAAAATATTCGGATGAATTGTAAACAAAAGCACAGCCAACTATATAGATTTCGAGGGCTTTCAAACCGAAAATATATCGGACAAAATCTTTAGAAAAAACGTAGGTATAATATATATAAAAAAAAAAACTTTCGATAGATTTTAAAATAACGCAGGCTGCTTTTGTTTAAGTTTATTGGGATTTCTTTTCAGTGGGATTCTATCGGATTGGCCGAGATCAGGTTTTGTAGCACGTTCTGTGGTGCAATCGAATTTCGGCCAGCCTTTTTCAATGTTTCACTATACAAACATTTTAATCTTATACCATACTGAAGCAGTGTTGTATTTCGATGGTAGGTAGGTACATAATAAATACCAATTTTTAGACTAGTAATAGATCGTTAATGCTAATCAATTCCTTTCTAAGAAATGACAGAATATTAGAACGATGATATTATAAACCTTAAGACTTCCTATATTATTCAAATTATTATGAATCTTATGAAAAGTACGCCTTAATATTGACAGTTGAAAAAGTATTTTTTGTTTTAAAAACTCAACTCGATTTACCAACTAACTCTTAATTGTTTTTCGACTTATTTAGAAAGACATTTATTATCGAAATAAACTTGAAAAACCATACACTATACCACATTCAGAACATGCACGCTCTTTGCTAAATAACAGAACTATCGTATTATTATGTTCAAGAAGTAAACATCCGAAAATAACGATGCTTTAATTCTATGAAAACACACAGACTTTACACGAGAGCGAGCGAGATGGATATACACAACATCCAACATATCCAAAAATACCGTACCTACATCCCTTTTCCTCTCTACAGAGAAAGTGAAATAAAAATAGATTTCCGTGAATAGTGTGAAACCGTCGGCTTTAACCTTTGGTACATTCAGCGTTATAATAATACTCCTTTGGGTTTAATATAAACAATTAGTCTTTTTAAAAGGGTATAGCTTTTAGCTTAACATTAACATTAGGTCTTTCTTTATGTACACGTAATTATCTAAATTTTAAAAACAAATTCGATTTAGTTACACTAGTAAATTCCAGAACGTTCGTTTTGCTTTATTCCGAATAGTAAAATAACATTCAAATATCGAATCGTGATTTTTAAACGAGAAAATCATCGCAGTTCGTAAATTTTTTTTAAATAAAGAATGACTTAACTTTTTTTTTAATATGACAACAATTCGCAGTTACCCAACGAACCATAGACAGTAGACACTAGTCTAGAATTTCACAAATTACATTATCTATGTACATATTTTGATTAATAGATTTCTGTATCTATGGTGTAATGTGCGCGCAATTTGTACGAACGTTGAGTAACTTTGTTAATTGTTATAATCGTACCATTGTTATCTATTAGGTAAGTCTTGCACAAGGCAATAATTAATCAGCTTGACAGCCTGCACTGAGACCCGCGATGTCGGTATTTATAGCGATTTTAGAAGGCTTTTGAATTTAAGTTAGGCCGCGTATACATTTAAATTATTATACCGTTTACCTATATTCTATAGACTTTGGACGTTTTCGTAAGTAGTATTGTTAAGTGACTGCATTAAATGGTGGAGAATCTACCAGGGAAAACCCTTATTCTATGTATTTGATGCTAGAACGAACATAGGTGTAGAAGATACTTCCACCTCTTGCCTTAATGAGTAGCTATGAGAATAGTTTTCGCTGCCATGGCACTATAAAAAATATCCCATGCGTAGTCTAGGGTCTAACCCACCGGTAGGTACGTCAAATTTAAGCTAAATAAATTCAGTAGTTCTATGTTAAAGAGTAATAAGTAACCTTACATCGGACCAGACTTTCGCGTTCATAATATTAAGTAGGAAACGTATGATATGTTCGAGGGTGGAATATTTTAATGGCCAAACACGTGACCTCTCTGTCTACGTGACCCATGCAAGGTCTGGGAAGTAACCCTTTCTGTCTTATATCAAAATATAATGGTCAATTTGAATATGAGAAATATTATTTTTTTTATTGTTTTTTATCATCCCAACCAGTCTATAGAAAACCAATAGTATTAATAATGAAATTTTGAAATGTCATCTTCATATTTTTTATTAATCATATTATCTTAAAAATCCCGTTACGAGTATGGTGGTTTTTTTTTTTAATTTACAATGAATTTTTTAATAAAACGTCTTGAGAGGATTAGGACTATTGACATTTGGCGGTATAAAAGTAACAGTTTTACTTTTTACTAGAACATAGTCCGCATTTAAATATATTTGCCCAATTTATATTCGTAAGCATTTGTTCGACTTGCACAATGTAATACGATGTAACTTTTTGTCCGTCAAAGCAGAATTACTCCTGTCACTTGCAGAAATAGGGTTGCCACTGTACTTTTATTAATATTTTATTTGTCAACGTCAAAAATAACCGAAAATTAACATTTCGTCTAATTTTTCTTCGTAAATTAATATAAGCTTATGACATTTTATAATCTATGGCACTATAAAATATAAAAAAAATCAATGACACGCTCTGTAGTTGTTTCTGTTATAGACGAATTAAAATTAAAACGTTCAACCAGTCGTGTGAACAGTATATTTTCGGTTTGACGTAGGTATTTACAAACTTTCATGAGTACAAAGGTCTAGGTTACTCTTGTAACATGTGTAACAAGTCCTTGCCAAAATCGTGAAGGTCGCACGTATTCAACGATCTTCTTAGTTTGGTAGACCGTTATTACAGGCGATGCCTCTTTAATTCATTTTCTGACATTGAGGACATTATCAAGGTTACGCCCTTGTATAACTGATACACTATTTAATAATCTATAGGGTCGACTAGGCTTTGAATTAAACGGTTAATTAATTTGAATTAAAAATGGAAGTTATTTTAAATTATAACAAGCTGTTGATAGCCCTACACATAAATTGCGAGCATGTTCAGCTTACGTGTGCGCCTCAGGCTGTATTCCGTTTCATAATAATTCGTAACACATAAGACCTACTTTTAGACAAAACCATTAGTATGAAAACGCTATCGTTCAGTGCAACAGGTAATCTATGTGATCAATCATCATCGTCATTTTATAATACAGATCATAAAACATGTTTCATTATCGTTTTTAAACATTTTTTTATTCCGGCGGGGATCTTTCGAAATTTGAATTTATTTATTATTTGTAGCTGCATCGTGTTGACTAAAAATTGTCAATAAGGAAAATAATGTGGTATCAATATGTATGTAAAATCCGATGTGCTCTTGCTAGATGCATCATTGACTAAAATGTTATTTAAAGGTTAAAATTATGCAATGAAATAAATCCTAGTTGCGCGTTTTAAATGTATAATCGCTAACCGTCGACCGGCTTGCGTAATACACAAGTTACGAGTTATAATTCGCGAATCAAGAAAAAATTTAATAACCCACCAACAATGCCACCAAACGAGGTCGCTGACCTAAAATGGAAAAAACGTACATTTATCTACATCGCGGAAATATCTATAATAAATCCTTTTATACAAAATCGTTGATTAGTCATACCTACGTACACTAAAAAACGTGGCAGCCGTTAAAACATTTAAATGATAATACGATACATTGTTACATACCTGTATTTAGATTGTATAACACGATCACCTTTTCACAAACTATGGCTTTGTTTCACAATAGGCCCCAAATCCGTACAGTTTATCTGGAAATAGAAACGAATTTTATTAATGCGCCGTCTCGTACACAAACTATCCGTTTTTGGACCTACGCAACGAATCAACCGTCATTCATATAAACAACTGTTCGGTATACAAGGTGTCCAATGTGATACGCACCGATAAAAAATACACGTTATCCACAGTTTTTGTCCACAACGCACTGTGGGATAGCCGGTCGTTCCGGAGTAACTAGTTTATTATTTCGATTCTGGCACGAACAGATACAAAACAGCCGGCCTCATCGGCAGTCGGCGCGAGACTGAACCATTGCTAGCGAGTAGCGCCCTCTCGGCTTACAGCCGCCCCGCACGCGTCTGTGTGCGTCCGTGTCGATGTGAGGGTGCGCCCTGCGCCCCGTCTCCCGACAACCGTTTATTTATTTTCGAATACAGAATGAATAGTCCAGCCACAGACTCAGAATGCATTCGTCGCTAGAATTAAAAACCCGAGAGCCGCTTAGGTGGAAAATTATTATTCGAACGCGCATCACAAGGATACGTACAAGCGCCTCTTTATAAACGGCCATGAACTGGCAGCGTCAACCGCGGTCATTGCCACGGGCACTGGTATAAAAATACGTCACTCAATCTGATACGTTTTTACATTAATCTGTGGTAAAATCAGATTAGCACGATATGGTAACTATGTGAATATAAACGGTCAAAGCGAAGTTTGAATTAAATGGCCTCTAAGTAAAAAGATGTTGCGTCATTTTCTTATTTTACCGCCATTAGCTCTAAATTTCTAGTTTACGGATATAATAAAACTTGGTTTTTCATGTAAAGATAGATGGACGCGTTATTAAATTAGTATGTTTGCGGAACGCTAAAATTATCAAAAAATAAGATTATAAATATCGTAATCGTATATTGACATACTTTTACTTATCAATATTATCGTCGAAATCGCATCCAATTAATCCATGTGATTCATTATGATTAAGAAGTTGATATGGGTACTTTCTTAATTATATCTTATCTATAAGGATAGCAAAATGCAGTTAAAATATACCGAAAACTGCACAATTTGAGATACACAATAAGACTCGTATGTTTTAAATAAGAAGGGTTAGTACATTGATAATATAAAGCTGGTACTATTAACTTATATAATAACGAAAAGTTAAATATTCCAAATTAGTCTTTTACCGCTTAAATACTTTGCCTGAATAATCTGAAATGTTACCATAATATGAAATAAGATCTTATTTAAATGCGATCACACTTTTATGGGAATTTTATCTATATAAAAAAAAATTCACGGGATCCAAATAGTTTTAGTGCTTTTATAATATTTTTTCTTCTGAAGGTGTTTACATAGTTTATTTTTCAAATTTTAGTTTTAAACAAGTCCACATACATGAAGTGTGACCTAAGTACCTCTATTTTCTTAAAAATAAGTAAGAAATTAAGGATAAATCCAAAAATAAAAAATGGAGTTTTAAAATAAAATTATGACTGTAAAATTGTATTTGATATAAAGTATTGTACAAATATATTATGGTGTAGTCGTAACAATCTTTCGTCTCGGTTATTTATTTATTTGTGACTACCCTCACAAACGCGAAACAGATTTTGATAAACGTCAGTTGCGCGCATGTTTTGAATTACCAAGGAAATCCGAAAAGGTTTGCAATACGTAAAATCTAATTCCATAATTTATGATTTCTTGTAAATAAACATTAAGCCCATGACTGATTATCACGAAAAATACGGAGGTGCTTCCCCGCAATCCCAAAAATAATCCCATAAAAATTTAGATAAAACGATAATTATGATTACATCCAAGTATAAAACGGCTAATTAACGAACAAACAAATTATAATTGAAACGATTTTATTCTATTAATATGAAGTTCTTGATTGCTTTTACCCTTTTAGGGGCTGCATGGGCGTACGAGCCTGTGTTTAAAGATTATCATAATGAAATCGGTATTTATGAAGCGGCTAAAATCAAGAAAATAGAAAATTCTATGGACTTCGATGGCGCTCGGATCATTGGTGGCAGTCCTTCAGCGTTTGGTGATCATGTTTATATGGTAAGAATATTTTTACTAAACCTGTTTTAAAAACTTTGTTTTATGAAATCAGTGAAATATTAGTTCTATTATAAGATTTTGTTTAATTGTACGCTTAAGCGTATACTTTCAAAATTTTGTCTGAATAAAAAAAGTGTGTTTGAATAAAGTACTGCTAAATGCCACTGAAACCGTGGGCTATGTTAATAAAATATCTAACTACTACCCATATCCTTAAAAGCAACTAGGTATGGAATGCACTACCTTTAACTATTCATAGCGCACAAACCTTATCTTCATTTAAGTATAAGGTTAAAAATCAAAACTTTCTACTGTTAATTAATGTCATATTATGTATATATGTATGTGTATGTATTTATATTATTGTATACTGTTTATTTGTTCTAATATTTTTTATAATATGTATTTATTATATATTGTATAACATGTATTCACTTGCAAATTAAAATTATGTTTAATTATATTATTTATCCCTTCCTTCTATAGTATGCTTCTTTTATATGGTTGCATGGAAGAAATGGCTTACAGCCATAAGGTCGCCATTTACATGTGTTTATATTTGTCTAGTTTTCTTTTTATTGTATACTGTTTTGTAAAGACTTGTAATAAAAATTTATAAATAAATAATCAATCCAATACATCTTTCGCTTCGACAAAGCAAGTTTTCAAAATTGTATTCCAAATGGCGTGTGTAACTATATTGAATCTTTCAGGGTGGTCTAGTGGTACTTCTGACAACCAACGCAGAATCAGTCTGTGGGTCGTCCCTTCTATCAAACACCAAGCTGGTAACTGCTGCTCATTGCTGGCGAGGAAGAACCTCCAGCGCTCGCCAATTCACAGTAGTTCTGGCATCACTCAGACTCTTTACAGGAGGAGTTCGAAGAGTCACAACAAGAGTCGTGATGCACCCAAATTACAATTCACAGAACTTGAGGAACGACGTCGCTGTCATAACTATGGATAGTGTTGCATACACGAGTAAGAGTTTTATATTTCACTATCAAATTATTAAGTTATAAACGATGTCTTAAGGAACTAGCATTTTTGATATAGAAAAGATTAAATTAAAAAATTCAATTTTACAGGTGCGATTGGCCCAATTGCTTTGGCGAGTGGTAGTGCCACTTTTGTCAACCAATGGCCAACAGCAGTTGGATATGGAAGGACTAGTGATGGTAAGAACGAAAATAAAACGATATTAATGGTATAATGTAAATAAACCACTAAGTCTAATGCAAATTGGAAGGTTTTCTCATATATTGAAAAGTTGACAGCGCGATAGCCTCAAAAAATAAGCTGTACGATTTAAATAATATGGATCGGATTTCATAGACTCCCAACTTTCTTGAATAAATTAAGTCACCCTAAAAACATTTTCTAAAGCTATGATTCTCCAATATTTTCAGCTCAAGCAGGAGTTCCTCGCGACACAGTGCTTCGTCAGGTTAATCTTCGCGTGATAGGTAATGCAGAATGTAGGACCACTTTTGGATGGGAAAACATAATTGATTCTTCTCTTTGTACTGACGGCGGAAGAGGTACTGGTACTTGTGGTGGTGATTCCGGCGGTCCTTTGGTCCTTCGTTCTGGAAACACTAGACTACTGGTAAGTGAAGTTCGTGCAATTAAGTATTCTAAAATTTTTGAAAAAAAAACATAAAATCTTCTATGTCAGAAAAATTTTTTATACCTGTAAATATGATAATTTGACTCATACGTATCTATTTGGTTTTTAAAATCAATCTCTTCAGATATAGGGTCCTGAAAACCTTTATTATCATATATTTCAATAAATTCAACATAATTAAAAGTGTTTTATGAAGTTAAACCTTTCTTTTTCTTCATCGATAATTTTATTTAAAGCTTTAATTAAGATACATAATCACCGAATATTGTTTGCAATTGTTCTTAATTAGCCTATAAAGATTATTTCTCATCACTCAAATTTAGAATTTATAGAAGTTATGTTTTTTTTCAGCTTGGTATCACATCTTTTGGTTCAGTACGTGGTTGTCAGTCTGGAGCTCCTTCAGTCTTTGCAAGAGTACCACTATTCAATTCCTGGATTAGAAATCAATTGTAAATCTTTAACCTTTTTAACAACCTTTCGTCATATGTACCTGTTTAATTTTCTTATAATGGAAGTAAAGTTTAGTCTTATAAAATTGTTATTATGTGATTAATATTTACATTTGTGTTTTGAATAAATATTATATTTTATATGAATTTGACTAGTATTATTTTATTATTATTAAGCTTTCGACCACTTGTTTTCGAGTATGGATGGGAACTGGATAGAGTTTTGTATATTGCTAAAATTTGAGAAATGATATCAAAATAACGAAGGTGGAAACAAGTTTCGCTGGTAGAAGTTTCTTTAAAGGATTGCGAAACAGAATTTGAGAGGAACAAGTGTTAAATTTATACTGAACAAGAGTCAAGAGTAGGTAATTTGTATTGTATCAAAGCAATGTTTTTAAACAATTAAAATATGTTCTTGACATTTAAACAGAAAATAAGTCCTTCAAAATTTTACAACAGGTATCAAAAAATATCGTAATCGTATATTGACATACATTTTGTTATCAACTGTCGCGAATTAATCTATGCGATGCATTATAATTAAGTCGTTGATTTGGCACTTTCCAATTAGAAGTATATCTTATCGATATATCGATATCGAATAGCAAAATGAATTAACAATATACCTATGCATACATATTTATTTATTATTATTATTATTTTATTTTATGAAGTCGTGAAACGAGCTGGACGGCATCCTGCTGGTAAGAGAAACGCCAGCCCATAACCAATGTAGTGCTACCCAGACTTTGCTACGGATATATAATTTGAGATAGACATCATTACATATTATGCTTAAATCTTTAAAAATACCTAAACGATTTTAATTTTTACTTAGATGGAGTGATTCAAGAAAATTAAAAAAGTGAGGATACAAGAATAATATTTTGTTTATTATTGTTAAGTTTCTTTGAGGGCAATGGAGGTAAAATAAAATTATGATTGTAAGTTGATATTTGGTACATAGTAGGTATTGTCCTTTATATGTTGTAGTCATTACAATCTTTCGCCTCAGTTATTTCTTTGTTTGTAACTACCCTCAAAACCGCTGAACAGATTTTGATAAAACTCAGTTGAGCGCATTGTTTAGTATAACTAAGAAAATCCGAAAAGGGTTACTATACGTAAAGTTTAATTACATAATTTATAATTTATGCATTGTCATAAATAAACATAACACCCGCGAATGTTAATCAGAAAAATACGAAGGTGATTCCCCGCAATCCTAAAAATTGTAGATAAACGATAATTATGATTACATCCAAGTATAAAACGGCTAATTAACAAACAAACAAATTATAATTGAAACGATTTTATTCTATTAATATGCAGGTCTTGATTGTTTTCACCCTTTTGGGAGCTGTATTTGCGTACGAGCCTGTGTTTAAAGATTATCATAATGAAATCGGTATTTATGAAGCGGCAAAAATCAAGAAAATAGAAAATTCTATGGACTTCGATGGCGCTCGGATCATTGGTGGCAGTCTCTCGGCGTTTGGTGATCATGTTTATATGGTAAGTATGACTTTTTGAATTTTATATGAGTAGATATTTATAAAAACTTTGTTTTGTTTAAATCAGTGAAACATCAGTTATCCATTCTAATATACACAGTTGAAGAATTGGTTATTTGAGCGTTTTAAGCTTTTGAGTTTTAGTCTCATTTTAATAAATGTTTTCCATAGAGCACTGCTATGGACTATATCATATTTTGCTTATTGCTAGACGTGAGAATGTGAGGTGCAAATAGCATTATTATAAATTTCTCATATGATGGTTACTTTACTGAAATATCTAACTACTACCCAAATATTAAAAAACAAGTCGATACATACTTAGCTTAGACTCGAAATCTAGACACGCGGTAGCGTGTCCAGCCAAGTTCAAGAAACAGAACTGGCGAGCCGCACCGTGTCTGTATTTTCATATATGAATGCCTTCGCAAGTTCTAATCCTACAAGTATTTGTCTGTTCTAATTTTATAATTCAGAAAATTTGGATTATGGGTAGAAACTAGCGATCGAACATAATAATTCGTTGGTAGGCTTATAAAAACTAGCCAAGACAGACCTTAGGCTACAATACATTATCTTATGTTAAAGAAGATATGATATGTTATGTTACTTATAAATAAATTTCAGGACTGACCATTGAACTTGGCACCCAGTGAGATCTCACTTACTTTGTCTTAATATTGAACTTGGATCTTATTTCACATTTATGTCTTTGATTGGATTCAAATATCATAATCGCTTTTATAACAATTATAATCTTCCAGGCTGGTTTAGTAGCACTTCTAACGACCAACACAGAATCAGTCTGTGGGTCTTCCCTTCTATCTAACACCAAGCTAGTAACTGCTGCTCATTGCTGGCGAGGAAGAACCTCCAGCGCTCGCCAGTTCACAGTAGTTCTTGGGTCACTCAGACTCTTCTCAGGAGGAGTTAGAAGAGTAACATCGAGAGTCGTGATGCACCCAAATTATAACGTACAGAATTTGAGGAATGACGTCGCTGTCATTACTATGGATAGTGTTGGATATACAAGTAATTTTTTTCTCATTCAATAAATTATTGCCCCTAAGAAAGACATGAGTTTTGTCATATTTTTTTTTGTTTACGTGATGATTTATATAAATTATTCTACAGGTGCGATCGGCCCTATTGCATTAGCGAGTGGTAGTGCCACTTTTGTCAACCAATGGCCAACAGCAGTTGGTTTTGGAATAACTAGTGATGGTAAGTAAGACAACTAAGGGAAAAGAATGCATTATAATAGTATGTCAATAAACTTGTACAAATAGAAGACAATTAGGCCTTTTGCTTCTTTCTATTCTAAATTTTTCTTGTCAATTGAAAAGTTGACTGCCCGATACCTTCACAAGATAAGGATGGGCTTCACTAAGATTTCTGAAATAAAATAAGGTCTCCCAGAAGTTACCCAATCAATATTTTCCAATTTTTCAGCGCAAGGAGGAGTTCCTCGCGACACAGTTCTTCGTCAGGTGAATCTTCGCGTGATAGGTAATGCAGAATGTAGGGCCACTTTTGGATGGGAAAACATAATTGATTCTTCTCTTTGTACGGACGGCGCAAGAGGCACTGGTATTTGCGGCGGCGACTCCGGCGGTCCTTTGGTCCTTCGTTCTGGGACCACTAGGCTACTGGTAAGTGAAATCGTATTGATAGTTGATTCCGTACACTAACATTTCTGGGATGAAAGTCATAAAATATTTCTGTTTCTTTGTAATTTTGTTAAAATTATCCTGTATTTGGCTGCACTTTTTGAATGCTTATATTTTTTCCAATGACTTGTGCTTCAAGTTTTGATTAGGTCTGAAAATACGATATTTTTTCCCTTCCATATCTATTTTTGTTCTTCTAAATCTTCTTCTAAATTCTTCATCATAACGACAGTCTTAAGACTTAAATTAGTAAGAGGTGTAAAGTCCTGAAATTACGCCTTTCATCTTATGTATTTTTCTACAGTTGTATGAAGTAGAACATTTTATTTTCTTCATAGATAGTTTTCATTAACATTACGATACACAGTTCACGTAATCCTTGTTTTTAAACTGAAAATTGTTATAACGTAATATTTTTTCAGATTGGTATCTCATCGTTTGTTTCATCACGTGGTTGTCAGATTGGAGCTCCTTCAGTCTTTGCAAGAGTACCACTATTCAATTCCTGGATTAGAGGTCAAATGTGAGCCTTTCATCTTTTTAATAACTTGTCGTTTTAAGTTCCTGTTTGATTTTATGATGGAAGTAAAATTTAGTATCATAAAATTGTTATTGTGATTTTAATTTTTATACTCGTATTTTTAATAAATAAAATAACTTATATGGATTTTACGACTATTATTTTATAGTAATTATTAATCTTGAGAGCACTTTATAGTGAACATGATCACGGTTATGTAATTCTCATCATTAATAAAACATAAGAGCAGTATATTACATTTAAATCTACATCCGGACTTAAAATAAGTTCTAGTGACTGTTGATTCGTATATTTTGACACGAACCCTTCTTAACTCAGAACTGGCTAGATTTACTCCCAAAGCACGCAAGTTTTGCTTATTCACATAAGACTCTAATGTCGAGCTAAGCAGATTATATCATTTCTAGCCGGAAAATGCACATTTTAATTCAAATTTCGCGACTTTTTCTGAATACATTTCCACGAAAAAACGCTTTAAAAGAATCAAATATGAGGACGTCACATTTATTTGTCCTAACGACGGGACGTTGCAATGTCACAAACTATAAATTATTTTGGAGCGTTTGAAACGCAAAAAGTGCAATTTTATTTATTGGCCATATATCATCGGCGGCACGTATTTAATTTATATTTGACGTGTTTTGTGACACGCCCTGTTGTTTTGTCTGCGTAGTTTCCATTCCTGTTGCAACGCCAGAATAAAAATATACCATGTGATAATTCAGGGTCTACTCTACCTGCATGTTACACTTCAGCCAAATTAATTACTGAATTAATTGAAAAAAGTGTTACTATGGCTACATATAGTTGAATAAAGATACTTTAAACTTTGACTTTGGATGACTACACAACCTTAATGCAGTCATTCAAAGTCTAAAGTGTCTTTATTCAACTATATGTAGCCATAGTAACACTTTTTAATCGTCATGGTATTACAAAACATTTACCAACGGTTTGGAAGGCTGTTTCTTATATCCATACAAATATAATACATTAGTAAGGATTTGTAAAACATTGTTTTAATTTCAGAAATGATGGCAAAATGTCCGCGAAGGTAGAAACAAGTTGGTTGAAGTTTCTTTACAGGATTGTAAAACAGAATTTGAGAGGAACAAAAGTGTTAAATTTATACTGAACAATAATGTCAGGAGTAAATTTATGTTGTATCAAAGCGATGTTTTCAAACAATTAAAATATGTTCTTCACATTTATACAGAAGTTCAGTTCCTCAAAATTTTAGCAAACCGGTTTGAAAATAATTTACTTAATCATAACTTTACTTTATTGTATCTAATTGTTCTTCTGTATAAATGTACTTATCATATACGACATTTCTTAAGACATCGATAGAAAGAGGCTTAGCTCCATTAAACTAATAATTTTCTATAAATGGACACGTTAATATTTGTTGTATGATATAAGACCTTTCTTTTTCTTATAGAAAAGTTTTTCAAAGCCTCTTCCAAAGCTTAATAAAACAAACTTGGGTATCTCAAGTAAAACCTTAACAAAACTCGACTCGAAACATTAAATGATTAACATTAAGTAAGAAAAACTTTCTTATCTCAGTAGAATAATAAAAATATTTGGAGTCTCGCCGGTTTGAGACGTGCAAATCCAAGGAGGCATTTATTTCTAAATTGCCGAACCCGAGATCTGACTGAACAAATGGCTTTTACTCGAATCGACAGTACAGTTTCATTTGTGACGTTTGAACAGGTGGAAAATTCTAGAAGTTACGTAAGACTGATTTTTATGGAAATGGGATAACGTAAGCTGCTAAGATTTTTAGCGTATCGATAATTTCAGGAACTAAAGATATTAATTAACATTAAATAAAGTCATGAAAGTTCAATAAATGAGTCAATAATTCGCAATGGTAATGCAGCATATGCTTCTTAGTAATAGGTTAAAAATATCCTTAAAAAAATACCAACAAACGGCTGAATAACGTCACTAAAATATTAATCAACGTTGAAACCATAACTATCACTCATTTCTAGGCTTACCTTCCCTCATACACCCCTAATAATGCCATATAACCCGCAATCACACGGAAAGTACCCATGAATCATGATAATTGATCAAACAAATGACTCATTAAAAATCCAACCTACCTCCCTGAACGCGCATTTTTATTACACCCATAAATATACCACTTATGTGAACTCACATACCCTGCTTTCCATTAAAGAAGCTCTTACTCCGCGTACAATGTTAAAATCAAATTGTCTCTGCTACCCTTTTATTGAAATCCCAAATTTTCCTAACGCGTTGATGACTCGTCGAGTCGACGTATACCTATAGTTGCTTAGCAACGAACCCTTTGTTCGAAATGCGAAGAATTATGGACCTTTTGTTCAGGTTGTAGAGTTCATATTGGATTGTGAGTGTGACTTCCATGTTACACAAAGTGTTGTAGTGGGAACACTTGTGTGTAAGGAAATAGGCTTTAGCGCGTGGTAATAAGGGTGGCTAAGGTTTCGGTAGGGGTTAATCCAGACGGCTAGACGGCCAGACTGGGGTTTTGCCTATACGTATGTAAGAAGTGCAGGGTGACAGAGCTGTGCAATTTGAAGCCGAACCAACTGTTGGGGAATAGCTATGTCCTTTGTTTTGTGTTACTGTTTTGATTATTCGATTTCAAATGGTTCCAGCATCATTAATGTAAATTACTAGTCATGTTCTAACACAGAATATATGTACGGAACCTACTAATTTGATGTGTTAAAATTTGGATAAGATAAAATTTGAGATATGATTGTAGATAGGATTGAAAGAAGATAGTAGATATTTTATATTGAAGTGAGTACATTACTGTAAGATTTAAAATATAGATAGATTAATTATTATTTACTTCGCGATTGTAAACTATCGATCAACGTAAGTACTACCTACTTCTTACTTTAGAAAAATGATCTACAACAATCACAATACGTAATATCTCTTTTGTAAAATATTGTATTTAATTTCAGGAAAAAGTACTCGTAATAGGTACCGAGGAAATTGGATCTAAATCTAATTGTTTCGGAACATCGCAAGAAATTATTACGGTATTGTGTGTGATGGAACATTTGGCGAATTTTTAAAGAAAAAACATTTCCTTTCAAAACTCCGTTTATTAACCATCAACCCACAAGGAAAATTTCATCTCGAACGCCCTTTCTTTGTCTGCGAGATTTATCTGATCTTGAGATTACTTTTATGTGAAAATATTATAAAATACTTATCACGCGATTAAAATCAGTACGCGATGATAATAAATGTTGTGTTGTGTTATGATAATGCGTTGAGGGAATTGAATTAAGTTAAATGTTGGACTTTGCAAACATCTTAATTAATACAATACTTCGTGAACTTAGAAAAGATATAAAAATTTTAGGTCTATTTGTGGGTTTGTATATTTGACACTTTCATTCTATTAATGGAGAATCCATAGAATATATAATATGCTGTAATTTTTTTATCTTTAGTTTTAAGGTGTATTTCTTTTTGACAATAAATTATTTTTATTATTAATATTATTATTATTTTTAAATTAAATTTTAGCACATAGATTGGATTTACATATTGTAAGGTTTATTTAAAGATTATTATTATATTTTCCCAATTTATATGTTATAATATTTGTATTTTTCATTATCTGCGGATATTATATTTGAACGGAAGTTGGTTTGACTAGTTCCTATATTCACACCATTAGTTATTACTTGAAGGTAGTTGATCGGTTATATTTTGCTTAAAAACTAGGCCGAAGCCGCCAGGCAATCAGATCGGTATAGTACGCGTCATTTATGTTTAGCGCTGGACAAGAATAGCTGCGTATCGGTAGAATCGCGCTCGTAATTGACGTATTGGTGCGAGAAAGACAACACGACTGGGACAACCAATCAACGCTCGCGCACCCGACTATCACGCGCCCCGCGCGCTGCGCCGTTACCTCGATACCTTGTTTTTGACTTCTGCGCAGGTTTCGATCAGCGCTAAAGATTCGTGACGCGTACTATACGCTTTAACGGAGCGGTTGCATTTTCGGAAAGAGGTGTGAATATTATAAAGGTGTGGAGATTGATCTACTTTATTTGTTATTAAGATGGTATTGTTGGCACTATAATTACGGAAGTTGGAAAGGATTTATTACAAATATAAAATTAAAGGATATGATATAAATTTATATAAAAACCCCTGGCCTTATACATACACATTACACACACATAGAAACAAACACATACTTTCTCTTTTATATTTAGCACAAAGCCATAGGTAGTATAGTATACATGTAACCTACCAGTGACTTTACCCTATTTTTTACTTATCTGATCCATGTATGACCGATAACGATTTGTAACCCTTAATCAGAATCACCATTTTTATCACTAGCACTCATCTTTTCACATTTAATAAAATAATATAATTGTTTTAGATAAAGAAGATTGTGTTTATTGTAAAAATATATTAAAAAAGTAAAATTCTAAATGCATTTTCGCTTGAATATTGAATTATAATCTATGGGTAAACAATTTTAATTTTTAATATAACCAAATATAGTGTTTTTTATTCTAATAGGTTGTTTAATAGAGCCATAACAATTCTTAAAAAAATCCAAAATTTCAATGGAAACTGCATATGTATGAATTACATTTAATCGCCGTCTTGGAGTATGTTTTTAGTAAAATCATTTTTAACTAACGTAGTAACCTTTTTTCCAGTTAAAAAAAATCCTATGCCTTTTGTCAGGATCTAGACCACCACAAATTTAATTACAAACGGTTCAGTACTCCTGGCGTGATAGCGTAACAGACAGACAGACAGAGTTACTTTCGCATTTTATAATATTAGTACTTAGTAGGGAGATGAAAAATATCCAAAGTAATACACTTTTAGACGCACATAAAACCGGGAGATAAAGCTAGTTACTTATAAATAAGCAGCGATGTCTGGGGTAAAAACAAAAAGCATTCTACGAGTTAACGTCGGGCAGGCATCGAACCGGTGACCTTGCATACCGATCTCGTATTAACATAATCGGATCCATAGCTTAATAGTCTCGGAGATAGACAATTGAATTTATTTTTAAAATAATTAAAGCCTTTATTTTCTTTTTTAACTTGTATTCCTTATTTTTGTTTCTTGATGGATATGCTTTTTATATTTAGAAAGACCACAAATTTTATTTAAATTAAATTACAAGAGTACGACTGATTTTGATACTTTATCATATTTTTTTACAACTTTTTTTACTTGCTTGTGATATAATGTCAATGCGTAGTTTTGTACATAATTTAAGTTCGGGAAATAGCAGTCTTTTGTTTCTTAAGAATATTTTCGTATATATTTTATTGTAGACACGTTAAAGCTACACTTGAATAAAAATATTTTAAAATATCCTGCTTAGAGAATACAATATTTGATCTTAAAGAAATTCAGACTTTTTCTACTATTTATTTATATCACAAAAATAAAAGTACTGAGTTTGTTTTATTTTTCTTTCTTTGATTCTTATCAATATCAAAATTACTACATATAAAACTATCGAAGAAAAAATGTTTTTGACACGTAAACTACGGAGCACAATGAATTTGTATTTAAAGCAAATAACTAAACCAATAAAAAATATTATTGTTTATTCTCAAACAATATTTTGTTACACTTCAAATTTTTAACTAAAATGATGATAATATTTGTATTTAATATAGTATTATTATTTGCAAAACTCATTGTAAATAACGATCACTCAGAGTTAAACGGTATTTGATAAAACATCAGACTGTATTGTTTTAGTAGCACCCCGCGGTTTTACCCGCGTAGTTCCCGTTCCCGGAACAATACCGGGATGCAGAGTATCCCATGTTTTATTCCAGGGTATCTTCTATCTACATGCCCAATTTCAACTCAATCGGTCTACCCGTTTTTCCGTGAAAGAATAACAAACACACATCCATACATACAATTCTCACATTTATAATATTAGTAGGATTACTAGGTAATGTTTTTGGAACTAGAATTGATTTTTATAACATTCCTCTAACCGCAGAACTATTCTAATATTATATTCTTCTTGAATTTTTTTATAACTTAATGTAAATATAAATCAAGAAATAAATAAAGGATGAATAAAGCAAGTTACCATCTCTTAGCCTATACTTAGAGTTTTCTTTTGTGTTCATGGTATAAATTAGTTACCGACATTCTGAGGATGCGTGCACGCAATAAATCTTATGAGTATTTTGTTAATGAACTAATTTGTTCACGTCTCATAACATGAATTCCTAGTGTTAGCCACATAATTGTAACGAATGGTCGATGTAAATGAAAATCATTTATTTATGGGTGTAATAATACTGGCTTGGAGTGTTATGATTACTTTTGTTTTACCGTATAAAATGAACCATTATATAATAATTTGGATGTATATTAACATTTTGTAAGGTTTTATTAGGTATATCTACTAGAATTTATGAGATGCGAGATAACACTTTTAAATCAATTTAATTATATTCCCTTTTAAGCTCTTGTATTTAAGTTGTATTTATGACAGGCAAACAGGATACGTCGCGGAAGAGTCTACGAAGATCACTGCTACCTTGGTCATGAAGACCATTACCACTCGGTGAAATTTTCCTGTCCATGATAAAAGGGTACAGATTCTGTGTGTGTGGGTATTCACAAGATTAAAAAGGTCTATCAAATGTATATTGGTAACCTTTAAACTGTGGTAAAGAAAGAACGAATGACAAAGCAATCGTGACTCCGACATTCCAATACAGCGTTCACCCTACGATAGGTACGCAATGACATACTTTAATGCTTTTGACTACATTTTCTTCAGGACGCATTTTTTTATTTCTAATTTCTTCGTAGTTAAAGGATTTAGGACGAGTTAGCTGCGCTTTGCATACATTAGTATGTTTATAACTTCGCGACATCGAACCACAGTGTCTTGACGGTCGGCCAGTGAGTTATACGACTGGTCGAAGATCCGAAAGGCTTGGTTTAATCAAAAACTATCTCTGTCGTTTCACGTTTAATACACTGATCATGGTGACATTTCTATCGTCGAACTATCTTAGTAACCAGATCGTCGTCTCAGCCGTAGGACGTCCACTGGTGAACAAATGCCTCCTCCATGGACCTCCACACATATCGGTTGAAGGTGACCTGCATCCAGCGTCTTCCAGTGTCCTTTACAAGGTCGTCTGTTCACCTTGTGACGTCCTACGCTGTGCTTGTTGGTCCGTGGTCTCCATTCTAACACTTTATTTAGTAACTTTACCGTAACGCCATAAAGCACTTAGCAGTTCCGAATTTGAGCGTATTAAACTTTTAGTTTTATACTTTAGTATAGATTGAAGGTAGCAGACATTCCACGGCTAAATTATTCGTCATCACGACCAAAACAATAAAGCAGATCCGAAATGAAGTTAGCCACAGAACGGAACTGTTTCTCGTCGCTCCAATTATATGTATATCCTCGTTTGAAATGGAAATGTGTTGGTAAATTGCAGCTTTCGTTATTAACGAACTTTTGCTACAATATTGCATTTCGTGAAGACTCCGGAATATTGTATTTGCTGACTGCCGTCGGGACATTCAATGTAAGCGGTCGGTCAGTATGAAATATTAATTTGCGACGAACAAACTTCGATGTACTACTGGTTTGTGTATTTATAAAGGCATTTTTTATGTTAATCTGATTTAATTCAAACAGTTTTACGAGGAACATGGTAACGGGCAGTGTGAAATTTTCCATATAAAGCGAACCACGAAATTTCGAACGAACAAACCTAACCATAACCTTAAACGACTTTTAAAATTATTCATTATTAGTATTTATCTGGATTTGGGTTAATTCTCGTATTAATGTTAATGATATAAACTCCCATTATAACAAAGTTTGCAATAATTCATAAATATAAAGCAGTCGGCCGTTTTAGCAAAGCTTTTAACAAACTCTCAAATTAACTGAATAATGCTAGGTTCGAAATAACGAGGCTAATTTGTTGTAAAGTACTTAATTACTAGGTTCCATCGTTGGGAAGTTAGGGAACAATTCCTTTGAATTTATATGACTTTTTAAGGAGAATTTCTCTTTGAAAAACTGATAGCTGTAGACTTTGATGACAGGGTGGTGCAATGGTATCATGACTGCCTTCAGCGTCAAGGGTTGTGGGGTCGATCCTCATATTGGAAAGAATATTAATAATTTACATTAGTATTTTTCTGGGGTCTGGGTGTTGCTTTATACTACATAGATATAGGTATGTTACCTAGTTGTTATAGCACAAGCTCTACTTAGTGTAGGACTAGATGGCGCTGTCCTAAATTAAGCTTCTTGAAGTTTATCAGAACTACTCCTGCCAATATTTTGAGAAATTATCATTGGTCTTGTCCTCTTGTCGCGACACTTATTTCAAGAATCTTGCGTTAAGATTATTTGTAATTTAGAATGCGTAATATACTTTTATATTGGACTGTTCTAGACGGTATACATGTGTAGAAACTTTATTGACTTCCGTACTAATTTTATTATTTTTATTTAAATCTTTATCTTTCAAATATTTATTGAAAGATATTTTTGAAAATTTTAATAATTGAAAATTTAAAAATAACCTAGTTAAGTTTAGACTCCGTATACATAGACAACGTTATTAAATCAGATTCAATCTAAAGTTGATTACAGATTAACCGGTACTTTATCGATACACACATCACTATGACACATTCTTGACATAAGTGGCATACAATATAGTCATATGCACGCACTTATATAACATCCACTGAGTCACATTGTGTTCCCAAGTGTCCCTTGTTTTGTATGTACTATATTATATAGTATAATCTATATCGAACATCTGTCGAGCAGTGTTTACTTCACCGTTAAGTGATAGCTAGTGATGTGGTGAAAAAATATCGATAATTTATTTGAATTTGGATTTTTTAAAATTAATTATTATAAATTGGAGTGGAGGTTGAATTGATGTTTTTTAGTGAAATATTAAAAATTACTTCAGAACGCTTATTTTTATAAGAGTGTGAGTATTCATATAACACCCAGCTCAATTAAGTTAATTGTTAATTGGAAAATTAATAAATTTATTATTTTATTTAAATTCCCTTAAAAAAATCTTATAATAACTTGTCTTAAAAACAGAGAAATGCATTTGTAGCATACATATGTTTGAAAAGATTAAAGCAATTATTCCAGAAGCCACACAACGAATTTAAATCATAATATTTGCAGTAATTTAATAACCAAACACTCGATGCAATTTTGATTAGTGCCGTTAGTTGAGCGCCATTTTAATTGAATCGATAAACTATATGTACGAAACTCGCTTTTAATTATCGATGTATCGATAAGGATCATATTGAGGGAATTTCAGAAGTTAGACGACAGGGCAACAAAATAGAAGAACACAAACCTGAATACTTTGAAAATCGACAGAAATGGACATATTTAGGGAAAGCCTTTACCCAAAACGGGGTTCCTGTTAATACAGAATATTACTAACACTTATATGACGACCGCTTGGCGCAGTGGTAGCACAAACTGCTTTCTGCGCGAAGGGTCGTGGGTTCGATTCCTACACCGGAAAAATATATTTGTAATTTACTTTTGTAAATTTCTGGGGTCTGGGTGTTGCTATATATTGGATGTATGTATTAACAAAAGAAAAGTATGTATATGTAATTTATTCCGTTATCTAGTTGTCATAACACAAGCTTCGGCTTAGCTTGGAACTAGATGGCGCTGTGTATAAATGTCCTGAAAATATTTATTATTTATTATATTACTTACATAATTTTAGCTTACTTATTAACAAATGTTTTGTTTACTGAAATATTGTGTCTACACTGTTACTATTTAACTGGAAATAAAGAGTCATTACAATATTATGTTATATTATATTATATCGATAAAGAGCGTCCCTACGAACGTTTAACTAGACAATGACGTGCATTGTGTCCACATAAAAATTGTATTACCGCCCACAGAGTTTTAATACAAAAGTTCTTTGTTCCTTGATAAGTTTTCAATACTTTTTACTTTGCAGTGGTTTTTTTTCGACGTTTCAAGAAACATTGGAAATTCATTAAATAGTGTAGCGTTCAGTAGGTAATGAATTTTGTTAAAGGTATTGACTTTGTCAGGAAATTACTATAAGTAGATATAACATCTTTTTGGATGGTCTATTTTTGAATTTAATTACGTAATCTAATAATAAGTTCCTTCGACATTACGTCAAAATTAAATTTAAAGGCTAGTCTGCTTGCTTAATTTAAAAATCAATTCTTATATTGGTTAAATATATAATTTTTAATAGTAGGTTGTTATAAAAGGGTAGGTATATACCGATAGGATTTGTTAAAAATATTCATGGACTTTTACGATAACAATAACACTTAAATGGATAGGGTTTTTTTAAATAGCCTTATTTTATTAATATTATTTATTAATTGAACTAAAAACGAAATTAAAATAACGCGATTATAACCTAAAAAGGAAACGTCAAATCTTAAAAGTCTACATTCAAAAAAAGTAAACATGGATACGTCGCGTACCGAAAGCAAACATCCGTTGTTTCGTTAAAATAAAAAAAAATCGAATTTGGATCGTTCGAAATTCAAAAACAAGACTGACGTCAGGCTTGGCGCGTTCCGGCCGGCCGCGTGTTCACATCGCAAATGCAGCGAGCTATAACGTTCTAGCTTAAGGGCTGAATTTTTGTACGAGGAAGTTCTTAATTAAAAAAAATAAATAAAAAAATCCAGAAACTAAGCAGGCATTATGGGATAGTGTCTAACGTATAAATATCAAGGAAAGAAAGAGATATATTTCTTTAGTAAATGTTTACTTTTGATGTATATGTGAAGTTCTTACCTAGAAAAACACAAATGTACTTATTTCTATTGAGAAAATTGAAGCGTCGGCCGTAGATAAAAAAGGTTAATATATGATACATTTAATGTTAAATGAAACAACAGTTTTAATGTAAGTATGTTTTAAAGAAAGAAACATTTATTACAGGGCATATACATTGAGACTAAATACGATATTAAGAACAATTAAATTAAATGAGGCACTAGAAATAACTATATTTTTAATAAAGGCTGCATTTTTGAGAATGCCTATGTATGTATGAATGTATGTATGACGAAACAAAATATTATTTCTTTGAAAATAAAAAGCTCTTAGACTACAAGCATTGTGTACATTTCAACCAAATAATTTTGTATGCGCATCGCCCACACTGCAAGTGTGCCGGGGTAACTTCCATCGAATAAAGAAACGAATGAGGGATTTCACTAACAGCTGTACTGTTTCATACTATTTTCTTGCCATTTAAATATGCCGGTTTTTCATACATTTAATGATAGTTTTATCATAATGATAGTAATAGTAGAAATAGATAGATATGTTTGATTTATAATTTGTTTTACATTATTTTTAAACAACATAGAAATTATTAATTAAAACTATAGCACAAAAATATAAGTGAAACACATTTTTTCAGCGCCATCTGAGTTGTTACAAATGTTTTGATACGTAATTACTGTTAGGGCTGCACACACATACACAAAGAAACAAATAATCCTGATACAATTAGAAGCAAAACCAACACATTACTTTTGAAATAGGTATAATAATTAGTACCTAGCTAAAATGACAGATGGAGAATAGTCAATGTATATACCTATGTTACAACATTACAATGTATGTACAAAACAAATATACTCCCAAAACAAGCTAGGGCTGACTACCCATCAATTCCGAACATCACCCTTTACCATTAGAAACATAGATTAAAAACAAAACGCATGACCAGGCATAGCTAATGTAGAAATTTAAATGACAAATTGGTATAAAATTAGGGTTCCGTGGGCAAGGAACCGTCACGGGATGGTGTCTCGCATCGCTGCGTATAATATTAATGACAAGGGGAAAATGTCGCTTCGTAATTATGCGTAGATGTTGTATAGATACGCCTGTGCCTAAGAATAAGAATTAGGTAGGTGTTTTTTTTATAACATAGGGGGCAAACGAGCAGGCGAGCCACCTGATGGTAAGTGGTCATCACCACCCATAAACACTCGCAGAGCTTGACAGATCTGGAGTGGGGCAATTTTAAAAAGATGTACGCTTTCTTCTTGGGGTGCCCAAGTTATTCATCGGAAATACCGCAGGAGAGAGCTGATTTCACAAGGTGGTGGTGTATTATTAAAGTAAAAAGCATAGCATTTCAATTTAGCATATCCAAAGATGATTGACGAAATGATCCCGGGGGTCATTGACTATGCTATTATTGACGCCACAAAATAAATTGAATTGTACGTATACCTTTCTTAAAAACAGATAACATAACAATTAATGTATTTACAATATTAGTAGTCAAAATAGAAATAGGCACAAGACAATATGAATTAAAAAAAACAATTGTTATTGACAATTATTTTTTCATCAATCAAAAAGATCTTATCCATTCAATAATAACGTAACGTACAAAAAGAAACCAAACGATTCCAAGGTCAATGCCGATTACTCGTTAAGACATAGAAATATAGTACCTACCGAATTTATTATTTTACACGTTATAATAATCTGAAGGTAAAAGACCCGTATGATTTTCTTAAAATAGAATAATAAGCATAGATTAATGTATGTCAATGTCACTGAGCTGTCAACAATATTTTTTTGTTTTTTTTTGCAACTGTCAAGTCAAGTTGAGATGCAATTTTTTCAAGAAATAAATAGGTACTTTAAATTTAACTATCTAACTAGCTTACATAGAATTTATATAAACTCGTTAAGAGGGATATAACGTATAAGATGTCAATACTCTTTTGTAGTAATTACATAATATTATAACCTCTAAAGTTCAAACAAAAAGAAAATGTAAGTTAAACCAAACAAATCAAACCTTGCTAAAATAATAGAATTTGAATATGGATTTAATTACAATTATGCCGTTTTGATCGTTCATCGTGTGTTGTATTTTAATTTTTACGTCATAAATCACGAGCACTGCTATAGTCTACATAGGCAAAGTTGCAGCCAGCAGTTGTAAAACAATAATTAATTTTAATTAAATGGTATAAAAATTTGTATAATCACGCAAACAATTATACTTTATTTTCGGCAAACTGCACGTATCCGATATGGTCTAGTGGCTAGGATACCTGGCTCTCACCCAGGAGGCTCGGGTTCGATTCCCGGTATCGGAATATTCTTTTTCTTTTTTCCTAACGTAAATTTAACCACTGTTAGAGATACATACTAACTGTTTATTAGATTTTTTTTTGAAATAAAAAATTACATTTTTTCCTTTATACTCAAACGTACCGAAACAAACACCACAGCCACACAGCCAGTGATTGAACAAACAAATCGGACTCCAGTACACTATTTCTTATTTTCAATTAGCGTATTCATCACAGGCGTATCTCCTCCGAGTAACAGCATCATGGCAACTCGTTTGTTTTATAACAAAAAGGTGGGAAAAACTCCCGCCAATTTTCTGAACACAGATAATATAGCGACGCTGGCGCGAATATGAAGAGGTATTCATGCAAAGAGTATCGCTATTTTTTCATTTCATGCTCCGCCGTCGCTTTGTTTTCAACGAGTTGATAACGAGACGACATTTTTTATTGGATTGCACGTTTCTCTCGATCTACGAGCATTTTATTGTGGGTTTTAATTTCGCGTCTTCCGTGCGTTTTATTTCGTTTGCATATTGAATGAGTAGTCTATTTGTTGTGATGTAAAATAATATGAAAATATAGGATATAAGCTGGTAATTGAGGTTCTTAATGACGTGTCTTTCATTTGTTGTGTTTGTTAGACGTTTTGTGTGTATTATTCAAAGAAAAGCATAAAATACGCTTTTAGTAGGAATAGTACTGTTATTAGTTCTTAAATGTATTAGCGTTAAAACATTCTGTTCTTATATATCATGTAATGGTTTTTGTAGGTTTAAACGCGTTGATCTTTGTAATCGAGGAACTTAAAGTCTATTAAAACTTTATTTATGAGGAGTGTCATTCCTAAGTATCTTGCTACGGGTAGACGAACGAAACCGGGAGTCGCGTTAGTAGCGTAGAAGTATTATCTCAATACTAATTGTAACAATGTGTAAAATTAGGGACTAACTTTCTTAGGATATATGGACCTATGTTTGTTAGTCTTTCATGTAAAAACTAATCAATCGATTTAGGTAATATTTGACATTTGGTTAGATTAGACATTAGATTATCATATAACATACTTTTTATACAGTTCTTGCTGTGGAGACAAAAACTATACGTGTAAAACCTAGAGGCAACTAATTCCCTGTAGTACTAAATATTGATTACAATATGCAAATAATATAATTACTAGCTGTTGCCCGTGACTCCGTCATGGACTTTCATATTAACTTTGATCCCCCCTTCCCCCCTTACAACCCTTTTTTTCTAATTAAAAAGTAGCCTATGTTTTATCTCAGCCTCTAGACCATCTGTGTACCAAATTTCATTACAATCAGTTCACCGGTTTGGCCGTGAAAGCGTAAAATTATAAAAAACTTTCAACCCCTCGTGCAACCTTTTGGGGGTTAATTAAAGAAAAAAGGTAGCTTATGTCCTTCCCCAGGCTCTAGACCATCTGTGTACCAAATTTCGTTCTAATCGGTTCGGAAGTTTAATCGTGATGAAAAGACAGACAGACAGAGTTACTTTGCCATTTATAATATCAGTATGGATTCGTAGGTATAATATAATAATCAAAATCAAATCAAAGTGATCCCATGTAATGAACAACGTGTGTTCGTTTTAATTAATTTATTAATACGCCGTTATCCAGTTTCATGTTAATTAATTAAAGTAAGCATGACTCGGTGATTACATTTTTGATATTTAAGAGAGATTATATTTGGGAATAATTTGTTTGTTTTGGCGGATTTTCTTATCGATATTATTTACGTTATCATCATTCTATTTCGTATATAATTTAGAGTATATCTCCTTTTATGAACGTTTTATTGATGTGTACTAACATATAGATGTATCGAGTAGCTATAGAGCCAAGGTATAAAACTGATAGCGTGGCGACTGCATATTTTGTAATAATCATTATTTTATAGAAAATATTTATATTGCTTTATAACTTCATTGTGCAATATCTAATTACTATCGTAATATGTTCTTCTGTGCATATAACTTGTACAAAATAATTTCGATATTTCAGCGTGACGGCTAACATTTTTTAACGATTGTTTTTTTTAATTATTAAGATTATGTTGTATAGTAGCTAAAACAATCTTGTCTACAACTTATACTGACTTGTCGTCTATACTGACTTGTCTTTCAAATGCTACTAAGCTACTAAAAGTGCAATATCCCTGAGGATTCATGGCATTCTAGAGTCAGATTCGCAATATATTCACAGTGAAATTTTCAAAAGTATAACCTTTGTATTATCCAATAAGCCAGCCGTAGTAAGAGATTGCAAGATTAGCTTTGCCTTAAGTTAAAAGTGAATTCCTTCAATATACTTGATCCTTACTTTATTTTGTTGTAATAAGCCACTTTTAAAGAACCTCTTTTAAAGTCTTATTTTATTAATAAGCCATTAAAATTAGAATAAGCTGAATAACCTAACGAAATTAATGACTTCGACCGAAACACTGGAATGATTTAAAAATGCGCTATTTGATTGAAGTATTTTTTCGAAGTATAACTCCTTATTATTATATAAAGTGTAATGTATGTAGTATATAGTATATTTATACATGAATAAAATTATTTATTTCAATCGAATTACTGCACTGATTTAAACAAAGGCCTTTACGTTACTTTACCTGATAAGAGTGTAGTTTCGGTAACCTTGTTTTATATTAGTGTAAAACATCTAGTTTTATTTAATAATACCCTCAGTTGTATAGGTCGCGTCACGAATGTTTAGCGCTGGACGAGAACAGCTGCGCATCGGTAGAATCGCGCTCGTCATTGGTGCGAGAAAGACAACACGACTGGGACAACCGATCAACGCTCGCGCACCCGACAATCACGCGGCCCGCGCGCCGTGCTGTCCCCTCGATACCTTATTTTTGACTTCTGTGAAGGTTTCGTTCAGCGCTAAAGATTCGTGACGCTACTTATACTATCGAGTAATTATAGTTATGTAATATGTAAATAATATGGTAATCATTATTCTTATGCGATGCGATTTTTTGCGATTGAAATCGCATCCGCTTATAACATGGGCCAAACAAAGTCTCAAAGGGTTTCTATCTCTTACCTATTTTCTCTTGATGAAAGCAGCTGCAATGCAAAATGGCTGAAACATTGTAATGTGCGGCAAACTGCCTCGATGAGATTCAGATCCTTATACGTGGCTTAAAGGGTGTTGTTTCTATTTAGGTATATTACTTAACTAGCTGAGCCCGCGACTTCGCCCGCGTGGAAAAGTGACTTGGGGCAGCATTTTTGAAAATGCCTACTACCCGCGCCAACAAACGATCAGCAACTTCAACGTTTAATTGCCATAACTTTTTTTATTTATCAACCGATTGACATGAATTAAACACTAAATGTTAAGTGAAGCTTACCACAATATATTATTGAACCCCATTTAGATAGGATAAGCCGTTTCTGAGATTACCGTGCACAAACAAACAGACAAAAATTCCAAAAATAATTGTTTGGGTTCTATTGCGTTTATAAAGGTCTCCTATAATATTTTTTCTCATATATCTTCCATGTACAGACACCGACGCGTTACGTTTTTATTATATGTATAATAGATATACCAGTTATAATCTGAAGTGTTGTTTATTTTATCTTTTTTTCGAATATTTTAGATTAGATAAATAGAATATTATTGTTAAATCCAGTTATAATGCTAAGGTAATTCTTCGTAGTCTTGCTGAGTAATATAAATATTAAATTATTTTAACGTCATAGATTCGGGATCGGTAGTTCAATTATTTTTCATTAAATGTCTAAATAGACATAAATATATGTATGATTGTTCATCTGACTACTAAAATTACAACATGTCATATTATTACGTCACTTGACAGTACGAATCTAAAATAGTGAGTTAACTAATACTATAAAAATGAATATGTCTATCAAGTACCCTGTTTTACATCTAAATAAAATGAATAAAAACTAAAATGAAATTGTAAAGTCCGTCTCGGTAATGTCTTACAATAACAATGTGTATTGAAAATAATAAATGACCTAGGCTTTGGTATAAATGTCTTTCACAATTTAGGCATCTCCTTTCTGTGAAATATTGTAACCATTTTAACTTTGAATGACTTGACGTTACGCGGACGTTGATCTAAAATACTTCATTTCATAGGAAAATTGCTTTGAAAAATGGGAAATATTATGATACCTAATGTTTGTGCTCAACCTCTTTGGCACAAGAGGTCAACGACCTGGCTTGTGACCTGATGGGGTGTGATGACGTAGATGACGATTTATTAATCGTAAATATGTTATTGGCTTTTAATTTCGAAAATCGTTATTTTACCTATGTTTAAAAGTTCTTATTTGTATCTTTAAAAATTTTGTTGTCTTAAGAATGTAGATAGGATAATACACAATAATTTATGACGCTTATTTTTAAGAGAGCGCGGTCTAGTCCCTCGCTAAGCAGAGTTTGTGTTATGGCATCTAGGTAACGAATAATTTACGTATACATACTTTTAATTTAAATACCCAGACACAAGAGAGATACTAAATGTAATCTTCCAGGGTGGGAATCGAAGCCACGACCCTAGACGACTTGATTTTTTAAATATTTAATTATTTTTTTTTCAAGAAGGAATACTATAATAATTCCATTTCCATTTTACGGATGTGTCATAAACCAACACCGTTTATCATTTAAAAACAATTTCGTTCCAAATTAAAAATACATAATTTAAAAACTAAATTCTAATATGCAAATTGCGAACACTATTTACAAAAGGCGAATTTCGCGCGAAGTGAATTTCAGCGGTACATAGTTCTCGTTTCAAAGGATTTCTGTTAATTTTTTTCACTTAACTTATAAAATGAAGCTCCGTGCCAACTTAATGAGTCCAGTTAGGGTGACCAGTTGTGTTGATGTAAAAATATTTGACTTCTAAATTCATATATAAATATAAGACTAATATAAAGAGGTCAAAACGATTTTCCTTAACCAATGGAAAAATATCGAATAGCAATAAAAAGCCTGTTAGCTCCAACCAACTACGTAATATCTGAAGCTTAATTTTCTACGGCTTATATATCATTGAGTCATCACTACGAATCTTTTGTTACAGTACATGAAATATACAAACACACAAAGAAGGCTCAAATCTAAACTTTTTTGGCTTGGTCGTATTCGAAAAAATTGTGTAGGACGTAAAAATTAAAATGGGAAATTTTGTTCGTAATGAAAGCAATTGAAAATCTTCCAATAAGTAAACATGATTTCAATGAAACAATACATGTAAATAAAAACTTTAAACTGTAAACATATTATTACATGAAATTTATAGTCACCAGCCACGGCCGAAAGCGTCCATTTTTTACAAATAAAACCAAACAGAAACTTACCAAACATCGCTTTGATGCTAGCGTTGTACAATTTTGTTAAAGTTGGCTCAAACGGTAAATTTAAAAGCATTGACGGAAAGCTTTAGATGTCATTCCGATGTGCAAAGTGCAAATGTTAAATCGGAAGAAAATCGTGCGAGAGTTAAATTGTATTTCATATTTTTAACCCGCTTTAAAAAAGGAGGAGGTTTCTAAAAAACTTAAACTTTTTGTAGTAAATAAATGTATGGTTTTCGTTTTATTTACTCTTGTTCATAATAATATGATGACATTTATTAAAATGCGAAAGACATGAAAGATATATTTTGTTACTATCCAAAAACTACTGAATAAATTGGGCTAAATTTAACTTATAGGTTAGATTAGAATCTGGGTTAACACAAATAATACTTTTCTTCGCGGAATTTCCATGGTATAGTATACAAAGGTAAAAATGCATGGCGCTTATTTACAGGAGTTCATATAAAATAGATTAATTCAAATAAAAAGTCAATAATTGCGAACGCTATGGTATCACTTAAATCCAAATCGTTTTTTTATAATTATTTTTAGTACATATTTATAAACAGTAGTAAAATCTGCTCAAGAAAAGATCATTGAAACTATAAAAAGTAACTCACCGAGTGTATAAAGAAACCCAAAGAAATTATATAAAACATGTTTCATAAAAATAATGCGTCTTTTATTTTACTTTTATACGGAACAACTGTAATATACCCATTCAATATAAAGAAACATAAAGCAACTTTTGAATCCATTAACGCTTTTATCGCTTACAATTTTATTCATATGTAAATAGAGTTTTCAATGTACGTTGCATAATTTCCCATTAAGCATTTTAATTATAAGCCCATTTATATTAATAAGAGATTTAACAAGGTAGAAATTTAATATCTTGCATTCGTTCGGAATAATTGGGTGACATGTTGGAGTTTTCATTTCGTTGTTTTAATATATATCATAGCTACACGTATGTATGTAGTTTCGCTATTTCCGTCGTTAATATTAAAACATGGCGGTATCTGTAGCTGAATCTGAATTCCGGTCAGATTTTCATATGAAAATACAAGTGGAACTGTATTTTAAAATCTGTTTTGTATTTAGAGAAAATGAGAAAGTTTTATTTGCAATACTGTTTTTTGCTAATTTTATTTGAAACTATATTTTGTGACAGCTATTTCTAAATATGTTTAAAAGATAATTTTGTAGAAAACAATTTAGGGATTTATTAATATCCAATAAGAAGGCATGGTCAACAAAATACCATCATGTAGGTTTTATAATAAAAACGACATTTGATTTTGGTCAGCGACATCCATTTGAGTATTACACTCATTAAATATTTTTGGATTATCATATCATTCTAAGGGTATTAGAGAAAAATAAAATTCAATAACCACAATTGTAGTCGTACATCAATTAATTTTATTTAGCGGTAGAAGATTTTAAAATAAGTATATGTTTACGATCGATTCAAATATTTCATATTATTTTTTCTCTATTATTAGCGATATCTTTTAAGTGATATTTTTCAGCGATTATTAATTGACTTTCTTTGAAGTCTACAGACAGTATAAGTTAGTTTATTGACCGGTGGTCATCGCGTTTGGACGAAGTTTCTTTATTGAAATACTTTCAAACTTTAATCCCTGTTTACTTGAATAATGTACTTTATCCGCTGAGGAACAGATATTTAATAAACGAGAAAGCGTCCCGAGTTTTATTTCTTGTTTGGATTTCTGTTTATTAAAAAGTAATTTGTTTAGTGCAAGGAAGTGTAGTTGGCTCCTTCAAAGAAATGTTATGTTTAATTTTTTAGATCTTATATTTTTTGTAGTTGGATCTATGCATAGCTAATTTTTATTTAATAATTTTATAAGTTATTGCTTATATACCACACCGCCTTTTTAAGTCGTAGATATACTATAACGTAAATTGTGTTTTGTCAACTTGTATGTAAAATAGTATTATTGTATGTTGAACTTATCTGATGCATGCTGTTAATCCATTATAATTTATAGCCAATAGGTACCTGATTTGCCTTAACGATTTATACGTAAAACCACCTTACCTAACGATTGTTAAAACTCATGTAAAACATTAGTACTAAATTACCGTATCTATAGTCATAAAAGCCAACAGAACTACCTTTTAATTCAGTAAAATTTGCTTCTAATACATGTCGAGTATAACCACGTAAGTTTACGACTACATTCACTGACGGGTAACGAGCAACACCGATTTATTACCGAGCTAGTAATTACCCCTTGAACACAAACTATTCCGTCAAAGAATTTTAATTAGCCCGTGTGTTCCCACGTAAATTGTTAATGGGAGACAGTTTTATTCATCTTGACCGGTGAGGCTTGATTGACGAGGCGACGTTTAAACAGTATCGCGTTTTGCTTCGCTATTTACAGAAGTGACGTAACGATGTGTTGCCGGCTTTTTAAAAGCCAAAGCTGTTTGGCTTCAGAACAACTGTATGTCTTTAATGACCACATAACTATTATATATTAACTATATATTAACGGGTGCCCGCGCACCTAATTATACTTACTACAATTAAAAACATTAGTAATTGGTATATCTTTAATGCTTTTATTTAAATCACACGTTGTTTCGTAAGTAAGCCTTATTTTGAACAATATTTATAGGAGTATTAAAAACGTAGCACAGTTAGCACAGTTATTACGTAAGAATAAAATAACTTCGAAATTGTTCTTAATTACCTCATTCTCTTAAAGCAAAGCATTGAACTTAAAAGCAATTTTAGATCTAAAATCGAGTGAAATGACTTTAATAATTGAACGTCTATAAATTAAGGCACTTCGTTATTGCAATTATCGAGTCTAGCCAATCATAGATAGCCTAGATTCTGGGATTAATCTCGATGTCTTTATTGCAGTCACTGAGTGCTTCTAATAGATAATCAATTACTGCTAATACCTAGACTCTGAATCTATATAGAATATTATCTTTGTAATTGCCACAATTGAAAGTGCACCAAATATTGCTTTTAACTTAATTGTTTTATGTTATAATTATTGCGAAAGTTGGATGTTTAAACTCATTAAAATCACCCATACTCATCAAGCCAAATAAGGGGTCCAGGTTAGCATAAGATGCAGAAAAACCTACTACAGAATACTAGTTATGTACCTAAACGTAAAATTAAAATACATTGCAAGACTAATTGATCATATTCTAATTCAATATTTACAGTTTTTTTTTGATACATTGCTGGCTTCTAAAAATAAGTTTAATCAGTTCTAATCATTTCTATAGTTGTCTTAGTCTAATAGGAATCCATCATACAACCATTATCCATCAGGTACATTCTGGGTGTCTTTAAGAATCCGATGAAAAGGTTTTTTAGGCAACGGCTTCCCAACGTAGCTTTATTTACCATCAGATAACCTGTAGCTTAGCGCAAGTTTATATCTTATAAGTCCTAGATATTCTGTTTTTTATAAAATCTTAAGTCATCACTTTTTTGGTTTAATTATAAAATTTCTGTACTAAACTAACAGTAAAAATATTGACATACTTTCATAACAATAATTTTATATCTGTTTTTGCCAACAAAGAAGCTACGTATCGTCCGCGTAACAGCGTAGCACTATCGTAGCATGAAATACAGACGTAGCATAGCTACGAATCGAGTTTTTATTGTACATAATACGAATATCATAATACGAATCGAGTCTTTAAGTATCTTTTAAACTTTATGAATTTACCGTATTCTTAAATTGACATAGTTTAAACTAGTTTATGAACGATAGAGTATTTTTATTCATATTTAAAGTGTATTAAATTATAGTAGCATCAAATATGATACTAAATTATACATGGAGCGTTACAATGTTTTGATGGTATATATTAAACAAAATCGTAAATGCTAAATGCAAATAAGTAGATTATACAAAATGTGTTTAAAATGTAAATAGTATAATTTTACTGGCAACACAATAGTTGCGTACGTTTGAAATACTAGGCTATAAAAATACCCATATAAAATACGAATGTCCGATTAATTCACACTTTACAAAGCGGGAAAACAATAACATTAGAGCAGGTGCAGTACAATGGCAACACTAATATTTGTTATATAAATATTTCGTGCAACGCTTCAGTGAATTGATGTTGTTGTTTTATTAAGTGTTCCTGTATTGGATAAATGTACTGTTTTGTCATAGGAGCATTTCTAGATTGTTTAATATGAATATTTGTGAAAAACAAATTTCTTGTCTTAGCATCTATCGGTACAACTAGAACCTTTAGGAAATTTATGTCCGACACACAAAAATGATTTAATTAATTTGTTTAATATTAATTTAATATACACTTAGGAACTGGGTATTATCAAGGAAACTGAAACAAGGCATATAAAGTCGCATGGCATAGCTAATCTAATATAAATGGTAGGTTATTTGCTTCTTATATACCTACCTCAGATAAATAGAGATATGTTTGACTTATTTTATTTATTTATTTATTCACATTTTGTTACAATGTACATACATAAAATTAGTTTTGAAACAATATAAGTAACAGGCGACCTTATCGCTTAATAGTGATCTCTTCCAGGCAACCCATATTTAGTAGAGAGACTTACTTTAAGTTCACTATAAGTTTAAGACCCCTGTTTTGAAATACAAAATATAATTGTTATTCAAAGATAACGCATATCTTTTAACATTCTTTCAAAGAGAGTTCACCAAAAAATTTCAAAGCGAACTAAAACTATGATTGTTTTCAACAGTTTCACACATCGCAAAGTTGGAAGTTAAATAAATGTAACGGAATAGTTTCTGAAAAATTATGTAACAGTTGTCAGGTCGCGAACAAGCGCTAAGAAACGTTCGTATGACGCGATAATTTACTTTTAAACTTGTGAAAAATGTAGTTAATGTTGCTACATTGTATGATGTTTTTATTAGTTATTTGTATTCTTTGTTATTTTTTTAATAACGACCAAGCCTTGCTTAGGACGCCTATATTATGCATGTAATCCATACTAATATTATAAATGCGATAGTTACTCTGTCTGTCTGTCTTTCCATCACGTTAAAACTACTGAAGCGATTAGAACGAAATTTGGTACACCATCTCGTCTAGAGCCTGTGGGAAGGACATATGCTACTTTTTTTTTATTCAACCCCCAAAAGGCTGCGCGAGGGGTTGAAACTTTTTATAATTTTACGCTTTCACGGCAAAACCGCTTAACCGATTGTAATGAAATTTGGTACACAGATGGTCTAGAGCCTGCGGTAAAACATAGGCTACTTTTTAACTGGAAAAAGGATCTAAGGGAGAAAGGGGGTTCAAAGTCCACGCGGACGGAGTCGCAGGCAACAGCTAGTAATACTATAAATAATAATAATAATAATAATAATTTATTTATAGTATACAATAATTTTTTCATAACATTTTTGCTTTACTAAATTATTAATATTAAAATACTTAAACACACGTTAGTTCTATACCTATAATCTAAGTAAATGTATAAAACTAGAAGAATTATAGTCTCGTATTATGTGAGAATTTCTCAATTTATCCTTTCAAATTAAAACTCGAACGTCGAGTGATAATTTTTGATCGATTAATTCGATAACAAAGTAATACATTACGGTGCAAAGAGAACAATACGCGATGATATATTGGTGTGTATCGACTTGGAGCGCTGCAACATATTATATGTACCAGGTACCTCTTTATAACATATTCTTACTATAGAAGATGTTTTTGTTATGTCGTAGAATAACGTATATAAACGCAGTATAACAAAATGCATATATAAGGACAAATTGAGAAAGACTTTCAACACCCATTTCACCACTGTCCACCGGCAGTAGGTTGGTTAATAATTTAAAAATATTTAAATTGAGACTTTTTTAGATTTCGGAAGTTTAAGATTTTTACTTATCTAGAAAATAGTTTGAAGAAATAAATTTACGAATAGGTAGTATTGGATTTAATGAATTTATGAGTATGTATATTGTATAACTTAATATATGTATAAAGTTGAAGAGTTTGTTTGTTTGTTTGAACGCGCTAATCTCAGAAACTCCTGGTTCGAATTTAAAAATTCTTTTTTTATTGAATAGACAATTTA
>DWAJ01000303.1:0-37252 GCA_018238005.1 Eurema mandarina
GCCCCGCGCGACCAACCCGCAACTGCGCGCGCCCGCTGCACGAGAACGGATAAGGTTTGGAGTGATAAGCGTTCAGTGTGCTTCGATTTGGCTTTCGTCGCTTCTGGCTTTTCTGTAAGGAACTCCGGTGCGGCGGGTCGGCGGTGGGCCGGTAGGTGTCGCAGTGCGCGCCTTCATCCCGGCGCGATGGCGGTGGTGGTCGCGTGCTGAATAATTGAAGCGGAGGATGGCCGGTGGCCGCTATCGACCTCCGTCGCGTGACTCGCGCGTATTAGCATCGGCAAGGACGCCGCGCTGGCTGCGGCACCACGCCACGCCGCTGCCACCGTCACCGCGCCACCCGACATTATTATATCCTATTCTATTACTTAACACCATAATGGTTGACAATCCTATTGTTATAAATACATACTCGACTCGCAGGCACCAGGCTTTAGGGGCTATAATACTTTATTCAGCACATTCCAATATTGAATCGATCCAACCTTTGCAGCAGTTTTTATGGTGGTTTCATGATTGCGGTACGATAATTGGCTTCATTATTAGAAAAGTATTATTGTATTTGCTTAGAATTTACGATGGCTTAGCTATAAATGTTGGTTTGCGATCTTATCATTGTCTATGCAATACATACTTAACTAGTATATGTATTTATTTTAACCTCGAGACGGAACGTTCAGTATCGTCTAGCTTTTTGTCTGTTACGTAAAACCAGTCAAAATATCAACTCATCATTACATAACTACATCACTCAAAACTTAAAACTGTAACTAGACAAAAGATATTTCATTGCGGCATACTGATAAAAAGTAAAAACGACTTGACAATTCATGTTGTCACAAATTGAATTAAAACGATTAATTAATTATATACGGGACAAATTTGAAAGGAAACGTAGGACTAAGCCTTTGTTTAAGGTTATAGTTTACTTGGTTTACAACCTTATCGATGGCTATTTCAGTAGTTTTCTTTTTATTGAAATATATTTTTAAGTTATAAACGAAGTTATACTAATCTAAATCAAACCCACAGAACAACCTCCTCAAAATAGAACAAATCTATTTCTTGAACATGTCTCTTATTATATTTTATATCATAGTTATCATTAGAAATAAGGATATAGTATTTCAACTCATATAGTGCACACTACGAAATAAATGACTTTACTATTAAATTAAAATAATTACTTACACCAAGCTAAAGCAAGAATCTTTTCAATATCCTACAGGATTAAGTGCGGCATGTAATTTTAATTGGCTTGTCTCAGTTTGATCTCCGGGGCACAGACCTCCTTTCTAGTTCACTTTAGTTTAGCGATGTACCTAATATCTGAGTAGGCGTACCCTTAGTGCATACTATATCATGCTTTTCTTTGTGCTACCCCGAATCGATAGTCCTGAATTCCTAATTATATGTATCGAACACAAGCTTACAAAGGATTTGTATATCAATAAGGATCGATCCTTCTCTATGTATGGTTGTTTTGCATACCTACTTGTAAATTTGTATATTATGAGTCATCAATGAAAGGAAACTATATTATTAAAGCACAGGAGGCCCGTCCCACACGCAATAAAAGAAATATGTATGTATATGTATTTAACTTTTTACTCGGATAAAAGTGACAATAATAAAATGGGTTTGTTTTTTCGGTTCTTTGAAACTATTATTTTGTCTTAGAGATATTAAAGTTTCGCCCATCTTTAACTATTGTAAAATTTAAGATCATACTGTGTAAAGAAATTCTCTGCCTTTCAATTTTCTTTAACAATTTTGACGAAAAAAGTAAAGCACACCAGCTAAGTGGCATGTTAATGTAAGTGTAATTTTATGCCACTTTCGGTCTGTTGTATGAATAATGCTTCGAATTATGTGCGAAGATTCTCATAACTCAAGCACTGCGCTTTAGTTGAGGGTGAAAGATCTGATTTTACGCGAAAATTATGGAACAATATTTGTTTTTCGAATATCTAACATTCTCTGAAGGGACGTTTAATGGATTATCCTCCCTAGAGGCGTCTGTAGTACGCCCACTTTTTATTATTTTACAATACAATATCCATTAATACTTAAATTGTACGTTTTCCTTGTTTGAATAAAAGAATAACTCTAATTTGTTTGAACAGCCGTTAGATTATTAATAATTGATTCCGTTAGATTATTAAAATATAAATAAGTAAAAATTTATCGCTACTTAGCTACGGAGCGAATGTTATATTTCGGTTTTATTTTAATATTTTTCTATAAAATGTTATTTGATGGTCGGGTCGGGGCTAAGCATCTGCATATAAAGTTAAACGGCATGAAGTGTAGTACTTGGTTTGCCTTGACGAGCCGAGCGGAGCGGTCGGCTTCAGAGATATAGCTTATAATATTCAAATCTCTGATTTTAAGTTGCTCTCATACCTACACAAAAGACGGGTAAAAATGCTCGAATACTAAACGTAATACTGTAGACAAGGTCTTGACAAGTTGAGTTGTTTGTTATATAACTCTAAATTATGAATATTAATAAATTTAATATAAAGTTTTAAATGACTAAAAAACGTATTAACTGTACCAAATCATTACGTAACTATATATTCTGCAGATCGTAGATACCGGCTACAATAAGCTACGCCGTAGCTCTTTATTCGTAGCCTCACCCCTTTTATAGCGCTTAGCTATTTTACAATTTTGATTATATTATTAGATGACAATCGATTATTATCAAAAGCCGCAATTGTTGGTACATTCATAGAGTACTTTCAGCTTTAGTATAATTAATGAGTGAAGTCAGAATTACTGAAACGTACCCTACTAAAGCCAGCATTTAACATCTCACGTGTTGAAATATAATTTAGTCAGTAGGTATGAAATGTCACGAATATGCTTTAGAAATGCACGTTAGTTCCAAACAATTATTAACATTTATATACTATATGCATTAACCTTGATATAATCAAATGTGGCCTTTTTAGTCAAAGATAATTGCGGTTACGATTTTTCTTGTAAAGTTTTAATATTAATAACCTTTGAAAACATTTATTCTAAGAGTTATGATGTAAGTCCATTTCAAGAAAAAACATACAATAGCCTATTCACTTTTCTAAAAAGATTTGACAACCTATTAGGGCACTTAAATCAATTGAAGCAACATCACAACATCTATGTAAACCTCTAACCCCAAACTGAAAATGTATGTATATTCGACGGTACAACTAAAATTCATAAAGACATACATCAAATTCTTCTCTATAAGAAATAAAATCTATGATACTTTGAATGCTTTCAAATGTTAAATTAACGACTTATCTGATTTCGCACTCGGCTGCCTCTCAATGAGGTGTATAACAAGCAATGCTTTTACAGATTCACTTAATTATCAGACTTCGCTTTTTATAATTTAGGTGTAAATTTTACTTAAAAATAGTCTTATGAAATATTGAGTTGGGTGATGTTTTTCATGGCGGATAATAAGAGTTACGAGTACTCCAACGCTGGTGTTTAGGAATTGTTTAAAATGATTAAATCCAAACATAGAAACAAGTTTTCAACCCATTTTCTGTAGGCGTTCGTTATTATCATAGTAAAAAAATTCAGAAATTAGAAAAGTTATATCCAAACTACATTACGGAATAAAAAGAAGTAATATTGTAGAGAGGCCACCGCCAGTGTCATATAAAATATGTAAATATACACAGCTATCTGAAGGGTTCGTTGGGAGTTTCAATTTCAGTACGTATTTTATGTTTCAAATAGGAACGACCTTTTAACGGGGTCGGTACGGAATTACAAATAGATTTTGGCAAAAATAACAGGACAATATCTTTGACTAATTTGATCAGCTTGCCTTTGATATCATCGAATCACTTTATTTTTGTCTATATATTATTTGTTATTAAGAAAATTGCGTTTGTTGATTTAATCCAAATAATATATTTTGGTTATTTACCAGTCACTTACAGTATAACACATAATTAGAACACATGGTTTTAATTTTTATAAAGAAAATTATTACATCCAAATAGCCGAAATTGCAATGTTCAAAATCTAAAAAATGGATTAATATTAGCGCTTTTTCCTTAGTGAAAGGCAGAAATTACTCGGAAATATGTAGTATGGCTGAATAAAGAGGTAGGTACTATTAAAAGAAGGTCAGCTTTCATAAACAGCTTTTCATCTTAAACTTCCCTTCTTGAAAACTGAACATTTAACAAGAAATTCTTAGGTATAAAGTCGAGGTTTATATTTTCAACTTAACAAATCATGGACATGCTATCAGGACTCATGATAAACGATACGGACGATATCATGTAAATTATATTAACATTTTTCAATTACCACAACAATTACAAAGTGTATTGTAGGTACCTACAGCTAGTACAGTTTTAGTACAGGTGACGCTAAATTTTTTGATTAAAACGTTTTCCTACTCCTAATTTAGCAATTGTCTATGAATTGAGGCGGTTGCTTATAATCAGGTGAATCATTGTTCAGTCGCAATTATTTTAAATATAAAAATATAAATTCAATGCTGTGTCAGACACTGAGACAAGGTCATTTCCTAGATTTAAATAAAAACAATAGTATGTCTAAAGAATCAATATATAGTATAGTATCTACTAGTAGATATTAATACGATATACCAACAGTTATCTTACTGTTGTTGGAGATTTATCAGCTATATTGTGCTTCTTCGTGCGGGAATGTTGACAAATGCTCGGCAGTAAAACAAGATACACTATAAATGGTTTAGGTATCGTGGGTGGCGAATTGCAAATGTAGGTAAATGTATATGCCATTTTCTCACGTATTACCACTATACGATAAAGAGTAACTCTTACATTGAGAGAGGTATCGTCGGATCGAATATTACTAAGAAAATCGCAGATAATCTTTAGGACAACGTCATCAACGAAACACTGGGCGTACAATACCTATATATTAATTTTTTAATGTTTTAAGAGTAGGATTTTGAAAGTGAATGGATCTTTCATTGCTGCTATCAAAGAGTACAAGTGCTAAATTATATTAGTTATAAATAAGAGAATATCAACACTTCTATTAGCAATTTATCTACTAATAATCACTTATCATCTGATGATATCTTTCCACATTGATATTTTTTTTCGCAAAAAAATCGAATATACGGAACAGCTATCGTGCAATTACGCTTTTAACTAAATTGTATATTTACATACTTAAATTGAATTAGAAATTTGATTTACTATTCGTTCCCTTTACGTTCCCTTTGTTACAAGCTTCATTCTATTATGTGGAGCTCCTATGACCTAGCCTACTATTCGAGTGGCTACGACAAAGTAGTGTGGCCGTGGCCTGCCAGTGGTCGTACTCTGATGTTATTTAGATGTTTAAATATGACTTTCTAACTGAAATAATAATTGATTTTTTAAAGAAAGAATATAAAATACATAATCCGATAAAAAAGCCGTTTGTATTCTAAAGTAATATATGTATCGAATTTATGCTTTTATTTTTGTAACTTCACTTGAAGAAAATAGTTCAATTACTGTATTTTGAAACAGTATACGAATAGGCTCGAAATCTTGAATAATTAAGTGTTCTAGAATACGATTCGCGACCACAAACAAGTGGAATACATTATACGAATAAATATAACTTCTGTGGGTTTACCCCTGCCTTGTCGCCGTATATAGGTCAGTGTGACGAACAATAACTCACACAAATATATTATATGTATAATTTATCCATAACGCTGTTATTGCTTAATTAATGATTTTGATGTATTAAAAAGAAACATTTATTAATTGTTTCGCAACGTGATATTTTATTAATTAGAAAGCTTATGCTCGCTTTTGAGAGGCTTCTGTGAAGTTAAAATATAAATGGAATACTCGCAGTCTAATTTATTCGTAATGAAGTATGTACTTGAACTGTTTATTCTGAATGAATCGTTAGTAGATTCATAATTAAGATTCAGATAAAGCTCATTATATCATAAACTCGGTTGGACGAATGCAACGTAGAATACACAGGAGGTTTTAATGGATTTACATGTAGACAACAACCTTTATATTTATTATGTACTTTTATGCAACATAAAACATTAAAATTAGTTGATATTTTCATACAGGAAAATAAAAACTCAAGCACGTGATCCCATTCTATGATATTAAGGAAATAATCACATAGTTACTAGACTTTGCTCTAACAAAGACTTAAGTAGAAAATATCAAATATGTATCGACAAAGACATGCGCTTCCAATCTCTTTGCTTACCTGATAAAGGCGTAATTAATGAATGCAGATTCCGTACATTCTGGTGTTTTTGCGGAGTTTCATCGACGGGAACTGGGTCACCGATGTGCCTACATCGTACTACAGGTAGGGGCATTAGACCGGGAGGAAGCGATCAGTATCTCCTTCGATACTGGTTGTAGCCACGTGATTTATTATGGTGAAGTTGCATTATTTCGCCGACAAACTGAACGGAATAAGAGGTCGTGTTAATCGAATCACGTATCAAAATAGTGTGTTATCAGTAATGTTAATGGTAAATTAGATTCTTTACTGCAACTTACAATAAATTTTAACATACTATCGTTAGTATAATTATTGAGTATAAAAATAACGTTAAAACTATAAACCTAAATATAATATGTTAAATCATTTTCTTATTATTTTATTTAATCTCATAACAGCCTTAAATATTACCCTAAAATTTCGAATCTTTTGAAACATCACTCCCCTCGTTATATTGATGTATTTTACTTGAATACGTTTTCATAGCGGCCTTTATAAAGGGCAAGCAAGTTAGCTATGCTAACAAGGAAGAACTATGGACAATATACCTTAATATATGAGTTAAAAGAAAGCAGTGTTCTCAGTATAGTTCTTAGTACTATACTCAGATACTGAATGGAATTACATTATAAACGTCAAAGAAGCTTAATGTTATAAATTTAGGATTGAATTACCTGAAAATGCCCACATGTATATCACGTATCGACCCGATATAAAATGTATTATCGGTTTTCCCAGAGAAATACAATCTGGAAGCTTTTAAAGAGTTTAATCCTTTCTTTTTAAAACCAGACTAAAAAATAAATAAGGTTCTCTTGCTCGTTTTCCCGCTAATCTATAAAAGTATAGAATGACTATTTCATTGTTTACGTCACTTAACGTAAATACATTTACCGGAAACGAAGTTCGTAGAGTTATTAGTCATCGCGTGGAGGCTCACCGTCCCACCCACACATTCTTAAACCAAACAATAAATGAAGTTCCATTATAATATCGACCTATATATGATTACTAGAGGTGTTTTTATTTGTGTACGTGTAATGGTTATCTTTAGTAACGTACAATCCCTTAATATGTATTTATGTGTGAGTCATAAATCATTATCATATTTCGTAATTAATGCATACTAGTCTTCTTTATACGTATTGCATTAGGCATTTATTTTTGTTCAATAATGTCGCACCAAATAAATGACATAATACTCTCGAAGTAAGCAACAGCTGAGCACCTTGGAGGGTTCTCGATCCGCCTACGATTTCCATATGTCTGATATTGAAGATACGCATCACCATATATCTTTTACATCCAAATATAGAAATGAGACATAATCTTTTTTTCTGCCGTGTACAAATAATGTAACAAATGGGAAATTAACTTGGACGTAAATGTGAATTAGGTAGGTACATATTATATGAGATAATATGACTGTGGGCAACTTAGCAGGATGAATTTCCTTTTCTGTTGAATTTCCATTACTTAAAGCCTGTTAAATATTGGAGAGTGGTACCACCTTGAGCGAGCCGGCTCTAATGAACCTAACGGCATGACTTTACCACCACCACATATTTATAAACATCAGGTTAATAAATATGTTATAGCTATGTTGATACATCAACTAGTTTTTTGCAGATACTATCTAACATAATTTATTTTAATATCCTGTATACTTTAACCTGACTTTAAACGTTTCTAAATCAGATAAGCAAAGTTTTCGTTTCTTTTGGCACGTGTATGCTTAAGTTTGCGTCGAGAAAATTCTCTTGACAATTGCAGTCTCGAGATTCTACTTCAATATCGACCTGGAGAGCTTTTTACCTTTCTATATTTTGCTTAGCAAATATTTATTGAAGAAGTCTGTTTTAACGGTATTCGTCACGCATTTTAAAAGATGATTTTTTTTAGTTTCATACGCCGGTTTCCGAACCATTGGTAGGTAATGTAGGCTTTCTGAAAATATTTGCTTTTAAATTAGGTACTCAGAAATAAAACATTTTTCAATTCATTTCATTTGTCGTAGTTAGTTTTCAACCTAATAATATCATAAGCCGGATTAAGAACTCGGAGCATGACAAGCTACAATCAATATGTGATATCTTAACTATTATAAATGTCCCTGTTTACCTCCAAAAGGTAGAAACACTGAAGACCGTATCAACGTGTTAAGGGCAGGTACATTGGAACACTTTTATCGATAGCAAATATAGTGTTAATTAGTTAGCTATGATGTTTATTGTGATATCGATCGGTAGGGGTCAGAGCAGGCTGTGTACTGTTGACCGGGTCGGGCGAATCGATCGGTGGATGTTGCTCGCGGTAACACTCTACTTACGGACATCAAATGCCAACCGCCTTTGTACTAACGTCGAACTAGTTTCGAATAGACTCTTGTATTTTCTAGAAAAACCGTCAAATCCTACCTGCAGTATTTTAATTGTTTCACATTTTACTATTAAAATATGTATATATTTGATATTATATCAACATAAAAAGGATCAAATGGTGTTTAAGGCTTAAGCTTTGCATTCATAGTTCGTTTTAAAAATATAAAATAAGTACGTACATACCGCGCGCGTTGCTTTAGCCTACCCATGGGGTTAATATAAGTAGACTCTGCATTCACTTTAGGATCCTATATACCATAAACCTGGTGCTAAAGCGCTATGTAAAATAGCCTATGTTACCCGAGGTAGCTGAAGTATAGGTACTAGCGTCATCAGGGTACAAAATACTTTTAATATCCGTCCATTTATCTATGAGCCTATTTAACGTAAAATCTATCAAGTCTTTCAACATTATAATTATCTACTAAATAGCGTGGTCTCAGTTAATTAGTGAATCTGAAATTAAACAAAGCAATATTCTATATTTCTCACCCAACAATCATTAAAACTTAACGTTGCTAACCACTATTTTAAAATAAATTGGCACAAACTGCCAAATAAAGTCGTTTTTTCATCAGCGATGAAGCGATCGTGCTCAAGTAGCGATAGCAATTTCGCGTTCAGAATAGTTTCAGCTTTAAAATATACATTTTGGCAACGGTTTCTCTGTATATTTATGAAATATTTATATATATTATATTTAGATATAAAAGTATGATGATTGTGGTAGGTAAAACAGTCTTATTATCACTGAAAAAGTCTTATTCGTTTGTAAATTTATCGCCACTTGTGAGCGGAGACAGTGAGAGGCTGCTTCGCAACACATTGAAAGATTTTATCGACTGTTTCTTTGAGACGAAGATATGGATTTTCATAATGATGAAACCTTCCTAAAGCTTGTAGATTTGTTATTTAGATAAGGACATACAATAGTTATATAACAATAAGAACTAATTGTTAATTAGTCTTTGGTTAATTACCCTTAACAATTATTAGATATTTGTTTTTGTGACCTTCAGAATTATGGATGACTTGTTTTGATTGAAGCAGTTACATTGCTTTTTTAAGGCTGTGCTAAACCTAGCTAAACTAAGTATTTTTTAATATATTTTTTATATTTTTATATTACCTAAAGAAGAAAATTATAGATGAGCGTCGTTTTAAATTCTCTGCTATAGGTAAAATCTAAATCTATCTGAATTGTTTGATGTACCAATATCTGATGTGGAGATATTAGTGAGCGCTTAGGCGGCTTGTCATTGAAAAGCAATGCTCAAGAAAGCGTTTGACCTTTGTAAAGCTTCGAGAACTTTACCTGCTTTCTTTTTCTCCCGACACGTTATATAAAGATATAAAAGTGATGAGTTTAGTAGCTATATGTGACAAATTACTACGAAATACTGTTTTTTATATTATTAAGTTTATATAATTATCAAAGTAAGAGCTAATTTAAGGAGTATTATTATTTATTAAACTTATATTGTAACTTAACAATATGAAACAGCTATCTTGACATTACTTATTAATTACGAAATCTCGCCTTCTCAATCACAAAGACAGTGAACCACGTATTGATTGATGGGTTTTGCTACGATCTTTCATAATTTTTGAGCTAAATCAAATAAAAAATGGGAATTTATAGAAATCAATTAATCTATTCATAAAATCTTTAATAGAAAACAAATTAAAACAGAGGCCAAATAAATGATCTGAACAAACCAGTAACCAATTCGCATTATCTAAGAATAAATGGATCAGAATATCTCCGCGACCTCTCTAAAATATCATAACGAAGAGAGCAAAATGCCCCTTCACAAAATAAGTTTATGGAATAAATTAACCTAATTTTCAAGCAGCCTTGCAAACGATTCAAATTAAATAAGTCGTATCCTATTTTTGTGCTTTTCCTTTTCTTTAATGAAAGATTATTTTCGTTTTATTAGTGTTATTGTCGTAATCTTTATTTAACTTCAAACAATTAATTTCCAAAGTGATAATTGATTAAACACGAGATATTTTATTCACGACATAAACTTATCTCACAAAGTACCGTCAAAGAGATCAATTTCCATTGTTTCCCGAAATGAGTTTAGTAAAGCTCATTTGTCGGTTTCATAAAAATCGTCTTTTCCCAGAGAATCTTTATTGAATGCCACAACGTTCAGAATATTTTCATCACTTTCACATGAATCCTTGACCTACATTTGCCATACAATTGACGCAGTGATACTTTTTTCAGACTTTATACAATGTTATAATTTACCAAGCCATTACATTTATGTGCACGTACATATGTATGGTATTCACATTTATTATTATTTTTAATGGATCGATCTTTTATGATGTTTTAAAAATGTTTTAGAGTCTATTAAATTCGCGCGGCATCATGAGTTCAGAGTTATGACTATTATGTAATTTCTTGATCTTCGTGTGATTCACTCTGTATGAAGAACCGCTTAACGAAAGGGATTTCAGTGAGAGTTTCTTACCCTTATACAATAAAGGCATTTTGACATTTTATAGACAAGGGTGAGCTGTGCTTGTCATGCGATCTAAATATTGTTAGCGCCTGAAAATCCTTTGTTAGCATTGATTTCCACAATCAGACATTGATTGATACTGTCGTAATCAACATTTATGATGATACTTAATACGAATCGATTTTGATTCTGAAATGATCATATAATTCAGTTTTATATTAAAATAATTTGATTCCAAGAAAGTACAATACTTTTAATATACCTTCCCCTCCGTTGTACGAATAAACAGTCTGAATAGTCCTTAGAATCATAAATGTGTTTATCCTGCAGCCAGCTCGCTTTCCATTTCGATAACACGAAATTACACAATGTACTCACGAAAGAACGCACGCATGCGCGCTGAGTGTTGCCAATTGCAGGTTCTGCGGACAAGCCTATGTCGTGTCTGGCTATTCGATCGTGTTACATTTGCCCATTGCTAACTTCCAACTAATGAGTTAATGCAGGTTTCTTGAAAATTTGCAAGGACGAACATTATTTGTACTTTTTTCACTTACAATCACTTTTTACTTACATTTTAACTTATATCATAGGTATTATACGCTTAATTTTTTTAATGTAATAATATATTTGTAAATACACAAAAAAAGTATATCTAAAAGTAAAAAAAATGTTAACCTTGAACTAATATAAACGATACAAAAACGCAACCTTGAGCATTTAATCTCGGTCTAAAAGGAATTAATGGAGCTAATTCCTTCGTCGAGAAAATAAAATATAAACAAGCTTTCAGATGAGATCTAAATTAATTACGACGAATAAAGATAATAAAGATAATATTTTTATTTCGTTAAAATGTTTGAACTGTTGCACCATTTTTCATTTCAGTTATCAATATTTTCTTTTATGAATGGAACTGACGTAAATCGGGATCCTTTTTCTCTTATTTGAATTCAAATTAAAAGTCGCCAAACAAGGAAAATTCTATACCTACCATCTACGCATGGACGCTTTAAATCCTACAAATTTCCATTCCACGAGGCAAAACCCAATTTTCGCATCCATTCCACTTTATCTAGTTACGGTTGTCATTCAATTCTCATCATTTCGAGAATAGCATTCATCAGAGCTAGTTAGGTAGCACATTGTCGTTATAACTGACACCTCATATTGTTCCCGAACAGCGGAAAATACCAGACTTGTCGGCCCCGCCGTCATCTGCCCTGAATGAAAACGCTACGAGACTGAAATAGACTATTGGAAAATTGCACGCTCTTGAATTTCATATAGCAGTGAGCTCTAGTGCATTTCACGGCTTTTGGGTGAATTATGTGATATCTCCTACAGTCAGTTATGATGTCATTAAAATGTCACTGTAGACTTTATATCCTCTAGTCGTTTGTTCTCTGTAAAAACTGTCATCTGAACTGAAAGTATATAAACGTTATGTATTGCTTTTATGATTCCAAAGTGTTACTATATGTAGCTAAGTCTAATAAATATACCTATTATATATTGCGTTGGCATATGACACTAGAGAATGTAAAGTCTATTGACAATCATTAGACTTTACATTCTCTAGTGTCGCTAGTTTTGGTATTCACATAAAAAAACCTATATATTCATGTTGTTTACTCATATTCTTTCATTGAATAATTATTGTTATATTCATATTTCAGTCATTATCCATTGTGTTGCATATGATTTTTAGCATGACTGAATATTCAGATTTTTATATATAAAAAAAATTAAATTATATACTTAATACCTTCGATCCTTACTGCTTTGTATCTTTATAGCCGAACCATTGTTGCAAAGATTTCAAAAGGACTACGCCCACGCCTGCACCTACGAACAAAAATAAGTCGCATTTCACTATAAATGTTGTCTCTAAACTTCTTCTGACCTTTTATTCGCAATATCCATCCATTTTTATTGTCACTGTAAAACTAACTATTTTCGCATATACGCTTAGGTATAGCGGTATGGCAAAAATCTGAATCGTTACCTTTTTTAGTATCAAATAGACTAAACTGCTACGTAATACAAAATATATAGGTAGATATTTTATTTTCAAATGAAGAGTTTTGCTACTGACGCCTTACAGCTCTGTTTTAAGCTTAGCATTTAAAAAATAGATAATAAAAGACCTCAGTCTTCGATTAATTGTCTAACAACCAACAAAGTCATCATTTATGTAGAACCATATAGGTTTTTATATCATTAATTAAAAATTAAATCAATTTATGATGTCGAGAAGTCGGACGTCGCGTCGCGAATAACAACTTGACACGCACTCCAAAGCTTTTTCTTTCACCAAATTGATGTTTACTTCAAGATAAATTATAATCAACTAGCGACAAGCCCCGGCTTCGCACGCATATTATAGATGTGTTATTCAAATAAACCCATCTCACTCATTCTATAATAAATCACGTATAAAAATCGAATACGTAGTTTTTTATTTTATTTTTTTTTATTTTATTAATACAAGGTTGTCCACCAATCTTTACAATAGTAAATGCACTATAAAATAATATTCATACAAAGATTAAAAGCTTATTGTAAAGACATTACAGGACAACACAACATGCACAATACAATTACTATCTATATCTTATTATTATTAACAATACTAACTAAAGCAATATTTTTTTCTTTAACGTTTTAAAGATTTAAGCATACATAAGAACGGACGGAAGACTTGCGACTTTGTATTATACTATATATAATGACTAATCCCTTAAATAATAAAGGGTTTGAATGTATGATAACGTTTACAGCAGTAGCGGTATCTCGCAGATGTTGCACGCGCGTTGGAGAGTCAGGCGCGCGCTCGCACGCGACGCGGCCACCACCCGCGCCCTCTGAACACCGACATTGGATTATTATACGGTGAGATCCGATGACCTTTACTACATACAGATACATATATACCTCTATATTAACCGTATAGTCTTGCCTTAATAGCTAATTGGTAGACAGGACACGAATCAAGCATTTTTCTTACCTCTTTTTGTTATTCATAGATTTTTTCAGTTCTACAATCTGTTACTTATAAGTACAGTATAATTTCAACTAATGGTCAATTTCAGAATATGAAAAGGGTTAATGTTAGATATGATTAAAGTATCAGGTATTTTTTTAACTATGCATAGTAGATCACTTTATTCAATTATCAACTAAGCTTTAAGCGAGCGCACGCACGCATAAGCTTCTCCGTTAATCGCCTTACCCGTGTAACACACGTAAAGTACTACTTGATGATAATTATATTTTGTACTCGATGCATAATCTGGTTACTCAGTATTAGATGTTTTATGTTCAATTGTAAAGCTAAGCACGTTTAAGCCCTCCACCCCCCTGGTAACGAGAAAGTTGATTAATTGTTATCCTTTTTGCAACCTTAGCGACTCTTCTATTTTATCCTGACATTAATTGCTTGCGTTTTTAATGGAAAGACCCATAAAGTAAACGGGAAATATTAAATTTAGAGCGATAAAGTTTATCGCGTAATAGTAATTAGGGTTACAATGTGGATTTAGTGCTGCTTAAACAAAGTTTTTTTGCCTATGATTTAATCTTTATTTAAGAGTTATTTTGCAGTACTCTCAGGATTTATAACCAAATTTAATTTTTTTTATATAAGTACAAATATAGACTTAAAGAAACAAATTTAGATTGAGTAAAATATTAATGCTAGTTGCACTCCTTAGTTTTGCCCGCCTACCTGATAGATACTATTTTCCATTTTACATTAAATACATTTTTAAAGATACGACCCAGAGTGAAAAAAACACGATAAAAACACGATAGATCGTAACCGTTTTTTATATCAAATAAAACGTTGGATTTATATCTATAATATCAAAACTCTTAAGGCTTAAGAATTTATCTATAAGTATGTTATATTGGTTTGAACTCCAATTGTTTCAGGTCGGACATGAAAAATCTCGCTCCTTTGCTGGCTGTCCCTATCAGCGATTACGTGGTAACTTTCATCTCTCTAGCAGCCGCGGCCACACTGCTTTCGTGGACGACAGGTGGGTTTTGTTACAATATGACACTATTTTATATCCACCAAGACGTAAAAGATGTATTGATTCTTATTTTAAGGGTACCTAGTATCTATTTATATATAATCTGCTTAAAAAAAACATAATTCATGTATGTTTTTTAAGCAAATCGTTTTTTAACGACGCGAAGTAAAGATATAATAAAAATATGTGTCGATTATACACGATATAAATAAATGGGTGTAATAATTTATTATCTGTTTTTAACCGACTCAAAAAATAAGGAGGTTTCTCAATTCGACTGTATATAGGTATGCTTTTTTTTGTTTTTTATGTGAGCATACTGCAAAAACCACCCAATTCTACATTACGACTGATACTTATACTTATACTATTAAAAACTAAACTAAACAGGTTCCCTCAACCGAAAATACGCGTCAGTACATTCTAACACGTATCGCCCGCAGGGTTGACACATACATATGTGTTTATATTATGAATTACATAATTCATGACAAAGAAATAAATAAAAAGAAATGTGTGTACGGTGCAGGAGGGCGACCCGCCCGTAGGTGGTCGGCGGAAGATCGCGGGCGCAGGGAGAGCTGCCGCGCGCCCTTCCCGCACCACACACACCCGCCCATTCACTGTTAGCAGGTGAGATCTTACTGCTCATTGACACCGTCACCTGGGTAGCACCTTTATCTGACCGTATCATTTGAATACAATCAGAAGTTACTTTTACCTAAACACATGGATGATGATCATCGACTGTAAGAATCTTCATACAAATTTTCAACACCGCGAGACTAATCTTTTCCTACATTTTAGACATATGAAATTTCTAAAATTTGTTTAGCGGTTTAGGCGCGAACACACAATCAGATGGATGTTAATTATACCTTTAAAACATAATTAAATTAGGAAATCCTTATTACGTTCAACTGAGTGTCGCGGTTCCTTAATGCAAAATACACATGATGCATATTACTGCTAATTTGACTCGCATGAGTAGCACAACCAGAGCGCATATATTCACATATTAAGCATAATAAAACCTTGTGCATTTAAATATAAATACATCAAACATCATAACATATAACTAATATGAATTTCGTTTTACAGTAGGCAGTTCACTCAGTGGGAGTTCGATAGACAATGTCCGAAGACTTGGACTCGATCAGCGAGGAAGAACAAAGTTTGTTCCGACCTTTCACACGAGAGTCATTGGCCTCTATCGAAGCCCGCATAGCTGAGGAGCATGCCAAACAAAAAGAGCTCGAGAAGAAACGAGCCGAGGGCGAGGTAACACCCACTCCACCCGAACCAGCTATGAGTGTGCTCACATGTCTAGTGCTACCATACAAACATTCTATTTGACTTACTGACCGTACGTGTTTACTATAAACATTATTACGATAACTAGGTACATTAACGAACTAAGCACACTCAGGATATTTTTGTGCAACATATTCCATGTCACGTCTGAAGGATAATTTTTAAACTATTCCAGACCGATTCGGGGCGGACGAAAAAGAAAAAAGAAGTAAGATTGCTTGCTTGCCCCTTTTACCTTTTTACGGCTCGTTTTAGCGGAACAATATTAAGCAAGTTATCGCTTGTCCAAATTAAATTGCGCAGCAATCTGCTCCAAATAATATTGGCTTGACTCTAGTCAACCCGCGATAACTTGCAATGCATTCTAATTTACGCATACCGATCACATTATAAAGCATTTTACGAACACATCGCTTTGTCGGCAAAATCGTATCTGTTAATACTTGACAAGTTTAGCTGTTACTTTAGACATTAAAGTCACCGTAACAGCTAATCTTCGTAGTTACTGAAATGAAGCTTACATATTATTTGCAATTAATAACATCGACATGAAGTCAGAAAGATATATTTAAATTAAACACAACTAAACAGATATATTAATGCCACAACCGAAAATACCTTAGAACCGTCGCAACCTGAACAGAATCCAAATTAGAAAATAGACAAGCCCGTAGCGAACCTTACCTTACAGAACTAGGTGACTAGAATTAAAACCTGAACATTCAAGATTTAAGAGAAGAGATAGTTACGTGTGTAATATTGTCCTATGTGATATGAAACATTTGTAACCGTGTAACCAAGCAAAAATGTACACAAGCACTTAAAACATTCACCCTATCATGCATTGCACACAGTTGGCTCATTTTGCCACATCATTGGCTGCGGTCACTTAGGTCTAGCATGGTGACATCACCTGGCTAGTTTAGTGCAACTAACCAACGACCCCCTATTTTGAAGCCTTCCGATATTCATATGTATGCTTCCTTGTAATATTTTAAAAGATCTTTCAGAGGACAATTTAGCAGAAGAATGGCTTCTTGAATAGTAAATTTAAAATAAAACATTTATAAATAATTTCGTGTCAAATTTATTCGTGTTTTTTAAACGATAGCAATTGTGGGATATTAACATATTAACTGTATTATATAACCTTATTACTGTATTAACGAATTAAATACTTATATAACGTTAAAAAAGAAAATAATCAAGTATTAATCATACAAGACTTAAGTATATTCGGATTGGTAACACAATAGTGGGGAACGTTATGCAATACGCTTCTAGTTTGGCAAAAGCGCATCATGACACACAGACGGCTGCACCATAATGAACGACAGCTTCCAAAGCGCTCACAAGACATGCTCAAGATTCGTAATAATACTCGTTGCTACAATGTCATAGAATTCTCATATACCCAGAGAAAAGCGTTCAAATCTTTCAAACTCCAACAGTATTGTTACAAAACGCCTTTTGTAGTATAAAATATATACCTTTCAAGCGTAAGAATCAGCGAGAATTTATACAGAAAAAGAAATGTCTCGATTATACGAAGAGCGTGATCATATGCATGGGCGGTGATAATCTGCACTCGTTGATACATTTACAGTAATGGAATTACATTCATTGAAAATAGTAAATAGCTTGCTTATGTGATGACGCTCACGTCGATGGTGGCGCCAGTGGTTGATATATTTGGGTGGTGTAGGTGCGTTACGATGACGAGGACGAAGACGAAGGTCCTCAGCCGGACGCGACCCTGGAGCAGGGCCTGCCTCTGCCTGTGCGGATGCAGGGCTCCTTCCCTTTGGAGCTCGCCTCCACGCCTCTCGAAGACATCGATCCTTTTTACCACAACCAAACCGTAAGTGCCCTTTTATACATATCGTTAAAGTTAAATGAGACCTAGTTATTATTTGCTATTAAGCCTAAGTATATGTTCAGTTACATTTTTTGTGTATAAACTAAAACAATCGAATTGTTAGTGTAAAGATTTATAACAATTATTGTCCGCTGCCATTAAGTGAATAAGAACGTTTATGTTTTATTTATATTGAACATAATATTGTAGATTACAATTATAAAGTGAATATAGAAAAAATACGACGATGGAATTTTAGATTTCATAAAAGCAGCCTCGTGTTTTTTTTTACCACAACTAATAGTTTAAGATTTTATCTACCACGCCTATTTCGATTATTTCACGCTGAATATCAGTATGGTTTGAATTAAAACTTTTTCCTTACAGACTTTCGTAGTCATAAGCAAGGGTAAAGATATCTTCAGATTTTCGGCGACAGACGCATTATGGATGTTGGATCCGTTTAACCCGATAAGGAGAGTTGCTATCTACATATTAGTACATCCTCTGTTCTCCTTGTTCATCATTACTACGATCCTTGTCAATTGCATACTAATGATAATGCCTACCACACCAACTGTCGAAAGTACTGAGTAAGTACCTCCTATTTTATCTCTTAATTTATTTAATACAACTATACCATCTAACCGAACGTAGTATGCACGATAGATTCAAACTTATTAGATTCAGTTTAGTATTATGTAAGTATTTAAATAATGATATTTAGATACTCAGATGTAAGATTTATGTCAATAGATTTTTCGCGTATAAATTGGTTAATTGTAAAGCGATCATGGTGACACACTGTTATCACGACAAAATCACACTCCATTGGGTTTTCTAACTGCAACACACGTTCACTTTCCTCTCAAACAACTTAAGCATTTCCCTAGACAACTATTGCAAACTAATATTTTCCTTTACATACTCATAACAAGTTTTTATTTCACAATTTCGTTTCAAGAGTACTTAAAAGAAATGCATTTGTGATCTCATACGTTTGAATGTAGCACAAACTTTACTGAATGCAACTAAACTGACGTGTTTTATCTAGAATACATTTTTCTAAGTTTCGTCTCTGATCATATCAGGCGTGTACCTAACACTTGTAAATACATCGGTATGTACTAATTTATTATTCATTTAGACCTAGGTGTACGTAGCGAATTGTTACCTTCTAATAGATATTTTAAACCTTTAATTCCATAATTGATTCTTATTAGATTTACTTGCCTTTTAAAGTCATAAATTAAATAAGAATGAGAATATTTATGTATTTTTACGAGCGGCGTTCCACAATGGAGGTGAATTTTTACAGAGTTATCTTTACGGGAATCTACACGTTTGAATCGGCGGTGAAAGTAATGGCCAGGGGTTTCATACTACAGCCATTCACATACCTTAGAGATGCATGGAATTGGCTTGACTTCGTAGTTATAGCTTTAGCGTGAGTAGTAGACAATTTTAATACGATAACGTAGTATAATGTAACAACTATTGAATTGTAGATTTTGGTTATTGTTTCTTAAATATCTTTTTATAGAGTTTATGTATAGACAACTTTTATAAAAAATAGAGGTCTTTACTTGAACCAGGATATCAATTGTAAATCCCAGGGACTGATACGAAAAGCGAAATATGACAGTCGAAGTTGCAGATAGTATGAAATTAGACGATGTTTAGCGTTTGGTAGTTAGCTATAATAATCTAGACGTGGTGGTTGTGGGTGTGTTTGCAGTTATGTGACGATGGGCATAGATCTCGGCAACTTGGCCGCTCTCAGAACGTTCAGAGTTCTCCGAGCGTTGAAGACTGTGGCCATCGTACCGGGTAATCTACTTGCGCTACTATTTCACTAGAAATATTGTGTGTTATTGGTAATATTTAGATTATCTATAGTATACTGGCATAGCCACGAGCTTAAATTGTAGCCATATAGTTGTTGAGTTTTGTGTGATTAATATTTATAATATTATAAACGGGATAAGTGAGTATGCACAAATTTTGATAGAAGTTTGAAAAGAGTGGTATTGGTAGGGTAAGTGTAGAAATAATCGATTTGATCTCTTCTCAGGACTGAAGACTATTGTTGGTGCTGTCATAGAATCTGTGAAAAATCTCCGCGATGTGATAATATTGACAATGTTCTCTCTATCGGTTTTTGCGTTAATGGGTCTTCAAATATACATGGGAGTGTTAACACAGAAATGTGTAAAGGTCTTCCCGGAGGACGGTAGTTGGGGCAATTTGACTGATGAAAACTGGGAGAGGTTTTGTCAAAACGAAAGTAAGAGATTTAATATTAGTGAGTAGTGCGAAGCTGATGATGATTGTACTATAATTATGAAATTCATTTTCAGCAAACTGGTACAGTGTGGACGGAGACTATCCTTTATGCGGGAACTCATCAGGAGCAGGGTAAGTCATTCTTAAGTTATACATTTTCATAAGTAGGTAATAACTATTAATTCTTTTATCGGTTTATCAAATAGGTAACTAATATAAGCTACATATTCATTTCCATTGTTCTTCCATATGCATATGTGTTTGAGAATGATTGGCTAAATCAAATATTTTCATGATTGTAGGCAATGTGAACCAGGCTACATATGTTTACAAGGCTATGGGCCAAATCCTAACTACGGCTACACGAGTTTCGACACCTTTGGCTGGGCTTTCCTTTCGGCATTTCGACTGATGACACAGGACTACTGGGAAAATTTATATCAATTGGTAAATATAGTGCTATAATAATCAACATCAGCCCAACGGTTGGAGCTAGAAAGATGACGTTCAATCGTATATTTTATCGAGGATACGTATATTTTACATCAACAAATTGTACCACGTAAAGTGGGAATGGTTTTGCGAAAAAAGAAAGATTTGGAATGCATTTTTAAGCTCGCTATCTGTTTTTAAGACGTTCAACTTTAAAACGTATTCATATTAAAATACCCTTCTAAAACCTATTGAATCCAAAAAGTGTTAAACTTTGATAACTTGAAAGAGTAAAAAATATTGAAATTCATTATGAATCATCTGCGATATCCTTGTATAATTGTGCCCCGATACGCACTAAGGCAATGAGAAATTATTTAATTCCGTTTTAATTCTCTTTAGGTTTTAAGATCAGCTGGATCATGGCACGTGTTGTTTTTCGTGGTCATCATTTTCTTGGGCTCCTTCTATCTCGTCAACTTGATCTTGGCTATCGTCGCCATGTCTTATGACGAGTTGCAGAAGAAAGCCGAAGAGGAGGAACAAGCCGAAGAAGAAGCCTTAAGGGTGAGATATTATATCTAGAACAATCATCATAAATGTTCAATTAGATAACCATAAACTTAGCTGTTAAGGTAGACTTAAATTTAACTTTTCACGTGTGTATTGATCAGGGATCTCAATAATGTTTCGCACACTTTAGATGTTACAATGTTAATATATACAGTTGTTGTAGTTATTTAGCTAGTGATTATTAGCGGTCAGTAGTGGCCACTCATTTTGGTATTGGTGTACACGTGGTAGGAAGCAGAACAGAAAGCAGCGGCGAGGGCGGACAAGCAGGAGGCGAGGGAGGCGCACGCCCGCGAGCAAGCGGCGGCCGCCGAAGCGGCCGCGTACGCAGAGGCGCACCCTGCTAAGTCCCCTAGCGACTTCTCGTGTCAGAGCTACGAGCTATTCGTGAATCAGGAGCGCGGCAACCAGGATGACAATACGCGGGAACGCATGTCCCTCCGTAGCGACCCCTTCCAGGACTCGGTGAGCACCCAGCCCACGCACAAGCCTGCCACCGACACGCACGATACCGCACGCCGACAGAGGAAGGTCAGCATGGTGAGTACGCCCGCTACCAGCGTCTTTGCTCAACCGACAATGATTCTTTAAAGGAAGTATAACCTTTGAATTAAAATTAACCAAACATATCGGGCATAATTATAGTTGTTATAAAATTAGTTTACTGTCAAATAACTATAGTAAAGTTTATAATATTTAGCTGTCACGTGCACTATTTCAAATAAAATTTTTATTAGAATATGGCTGGAAAGGCCAGTAGAAGACTTAAAGTGCTTAAAAATTTAAAAAGTTAAAAGTTGTTTTAAAGAAGAAGATTAACACTAATATTATTGTCAGTTGAGAAGTATCTTTTCAACTTGACATCTACGAATAGACACACTGCTTAGTTGCACTTAGAATATTGAGGCAAATACTAATACAAATTAGTTTCACTTCTTTCTTCTAACTATTTAGTTCATATAAATGTTATCGGCTATGTGAAGTACAGCTTAAAATATTCAAGTTGGAAAGATTTTTAAGAAATAAATGTCTATTGCTCAACGCTTTATTTTTGTGTCTGTCCTTTTTGATGTCAATATTTTTTTGAGTATACAGATATGATTTTTTCACTGTCACTGATAAATTAAAAAATAAACCGAAATCAGTCTAAATTGCCTGATATCTGGATATTCAACATTTAATTTATTCTTCTACGATTACACTGTTGATTTATTGTCTATGAACACGTACGTTTATTTCAAACTTGGTTTCGAGGCATGCTATTAGATGGTCTTACAATTTTTTGTTGAATTTATTTTCATATACAATCACTTTGCCTAAAGCTGCTGATTAAATGTTCCTATGTCCTCAAACAGATCATACTGTAGGCATCTACTACATTTTATTTGTTAGTTTTAAAAGATTTTTTATTGCAATATATTTCGATTTCAATTTCACCAGATAAATCATTACAAGTCAGCTTCTCATCATCTTTTAGAATTCTTGTAGAATCTTTAGGCGTCATTTCAATTTCGCATGAGCCAAAAAAAATCGATTGCATCTCCAATAATATTTTTATCATATGTTTTTTGTTTACATGGAAAAATTTAACTTTGTTTAACAAAGTTAAAGAGCGTTTAAAAATAAAAATACAATTGGAGAATAATATCTATTGTCATGTTAGATTGTTCCTTTCATTTTGTGAGTAATCGAAGCGGCCAGCTGAGACTGAACTGTACTATCATCGATGGAGAGGTAGGTTCGGTCAACATAATTATTATATCATGATACACTTTAGACTCCGTAATTCATTAATTCCTCAATTTCGATGAGTGGCAGGTGGAGGCTTAGATAAAGAAACAAACAGTCCTCATGACCATAGATGTAGCGATGATAAAGTATCTATAGCTATATAATAGGCAATAGAAGTATGCAAAAACGCATGTAATACAACCCTTACAATACTTCATGTGTTTATAAACAAAGTTACTTGACTAACTGTTGCTTTCGATCATTGCGAATGCTTAACTGTTTTATGTTTCTATTCAGTGTCATTTATTAACACTAATTGTATTTTGCATCTCTTACCTGATATGTATTAAATTTTCTAATTTATTTATTCGATCTTTATGTACTTATTTGTTCATACCTTTTTGCCACATGTAGTTTATAATCATTCATTTTCCACTATTAATGCCTGGATGCTATAATTTTGATTCCTTTATCCAAATAATTGTTCGCTGCTATCTGTCCTCTATCCTTAGTGATCTATGTCTATATATTATAATTATATAGTCTTATGAATTGGAAATGATTGACAAATAACTTTTTCTGTGCATTAAAGGTTCCCCATCCTGAACGAATAAATAAATACGGACAGTTGTCGTATGGGCCTCTGCGGGAGGGCTCTCAGGTTTGTCCTATTCTCCTCATTGGTGTTTGTGCTCCCTCTTTCCTTTCCTTTGAAACATAGCTAGTTTGTAACTTTATGTCTTTCTATCCCTTACACTCAGATTACTCCTCGGTTTGTTTTACAGCATGTCAAATTGCAGCACCTCATGATATTCAAATCGTACTACTATTTCAACTTATAGTTTCTAATCATACTATTGTAGCAACCTTACGATGCAATCAGACATGTCTTTTCTTCTAATAATTTTCTCCACCTTTTTGTTTATTTTTCTTCGCATGGATTAATGCTTTCAACTCGTTTCTTGTTTATTGGCACATGAAAGTGAAATTCTAGTTTCGATAACTTACAGATCCTAAAAAATAAACGTTACTTCTTCAAGCCAAAGCCTCTACGATTTACCAAAATCCATTGTGGTAGTAAAATATAATAAATAGACCATAGCATATTCACTACTCGATCTGAATTGAGGAACGTAATTTGAAAATTTGATCAATAATTAGTATAACTCGAATCCAAATAAATGGTTATCAATTCCAACTGTGTACCAATAAAATTAAATTTAACAGAATTAACCAAATATTGTTCAACAGTAAATTGACGAAAGTTTAATTAAGTTTTTCCATAGGCTTACCATTTTAGTGTGCACTAAGATGTGAAACTGCTTCAGGCTTCTTTGTCGCTACCTGGATCACCGTTCAATTTGCGACGAGGCTCACGAGGCTCTCATCAAATGGCCTTAAGACCTAATGGAAGAAATCGTTATCCTCCTGGAGCCGATCGAAAGCCTTTAGTTTTATCTACATATTTGGACGCACAGGAACATTTGCCATATGCTGATGATTCTAACGCTGTAACACCGATGTCGGAAGAAAATGGCGCTATCATTATACCGGTCTACTACGCAAACTTAGGTACTTATTTGTTATATATCAATAAACTTAAACAGCGTGTAAACGATAATGAAAACTCGTAAAATACCCGTATAGTTTTTATTAAGTTCAGAGGATTGATATTTCATTATTACCAGGTTCAAGACATTCGTCATACACGTCGCATCAGTCGCGGTTGTCGTACACGTCTCACGGCGACTTGCTTGGTGGAAAAGCACAGACTAAAGAAGCGCGACTCAGAGGCAGATCGGCGTCCAGGAACCACAGCGTCACGTCCCAACCTCACGCCTACCCCCTGCCCAGACAAGACTCGTCGCTGGTATCTCGACCATTAAGAGAATATGTATGAGCTTATCATTTTTTTGTTATAAGCGTCCACTAATTATTTGCAAGCGTGGTTAATTCACATTTACATGAACCACTAGTTGTATTTCCATAATCGTACACTGTCATTATAAAGTTAATGTTAGCTTCAGAAGGCACTGTCATTGTTTTTAGCAAATGGTCTCAGCGTTTCTAATGAGCACACATTTTTGATACAATATGTAAATTTATTCTCTTTATAGGAAGTCAGTACGACAGAATGTACCGATGAAGCTGGGAAGGTCTTGAAACAATCAAATGATAATCCGTTCATAGAGTCATCGCAACAACCAAATGTGGTAGATATGAGAGGTAAGTCTTAAAATATAGGATTTTTGCGATTTAAAATAAAAAATAATTAAGACTATTTTCAAACCCTTAATGCAAATTACAAACCGTATAACTCAATACTCACTTAAATGTTTTATATATAATATTCTTAATGTTTTAAAACTCAGTATCGTTCGGTATCATTATATAGCATGAAATAATTAGCTACATATTTCTATTTTCAGACGTAATGGTATTGAATGAAATAATCGAGCAAGCCGGACGACAGAGTCGAGCTAGTGAACAAAACGGTACGTATTTTAAAACTTCTAATACGTCAATTGTAGTTTAATTTATTACTTTATTAACTTATAGTCAGAAAAAGTGTATTAATTGTAAATCGATATGTACAAATATAAATAGGTGTCTGTAAATATATCGAATAACACAATCAATACACGGTTTTGAATGACTCAATATAATTTATTTAATTAAATCCCACAATTATAACATTGGGCCTTATTAATGTTAAATAAACAGTTCGATATTGACGTATTCTTCGACGTAGTGTAAAATGTTCATAAAGTGGAATGTAGAGCATTGTATGTTCTGTATATGTTTATTCTAAGAGTCTGAAAATGGGTTATCTTTTTTATTTTTATACACACATCTATCTGGTAACTAACATACAGTTTATACGCTTTCAGAAACATATTTTATAATATACATAGTATATATGTTTATGAAAAAAAACACAACAATAACAAGCACACACTCGGTATTTGCTCATTATGCGAAAAATGCATAATTGGCAAAGATGACATTATACATATATTTGGGTGTCATTTATATTTAATCTATAGCAAGTTTTACATTATATTTCAAGCCTTTATCACTATCTTTCCAATCACTTCACAAATACTTATACTATGCTTTCAACAATGCACCTTTTTATATGAATTTATTCTAATTATTCTAATAATTTTTATTACATATTCAATTTTAAGGAATACAAAACATTTATTATACATTAAAGTTGCATGAGTAATTGGCCCTTTAAAATGGCATGTTTATCGCGAATAGAAGTAGCTTCCTTCTAGAGATCTTATTATAAGATATGTAGTATAATGTAGTCGTTTTGAAATATCAAGAAAACAAATTGGTTAGCTTCCGCAACCCATGTACAAAATTTAATGACGATATTCATATTTTTTGATTAGACGAACAAAGTCTTTTAATTACTCATTTAAAACCATCATTGCAGATTAAGCAATTAGTTTACTCGTAGATAAAAAGCTTAGCTGCAAAATGAGACAATGCACACGACTGCGATATCTACAACAGCACAAAACCTAGCACGTAGTAATCCGGTCTAATCAAAATTGCAATACCTTTGAACCTTAACGTTAATTCTTACCTTAACGTCGCTCCAACCACGTGTGTAGCTAGAAAGATAAATGACAGCCAACTAAATTCAAAAAATATGAATATTGCTGTAACGTAGATAAATTGGCTCTGAATTCGATGAATTTAGTTAGAAATATAAATTATAAGGCGAAATAATGAGCGAATACTAACAAGTTTTGTTTTTATCCCCCTCTTGACACACACACATCGGTAAACGGGACACAACAGTGTCAGTATACTACTTCTCAACAGCCGAAGATGACGATGAAGGCCCAACGGTTAAGGAGAGGCTCCTTGAATGTCTGATGAAAGGCATTGACCTCTTCTGTGTGTGGGATTGCTGCTGGTTGTGGCTCGAGTTCCAGAAATACGTCGCTTTACTGGTGTTTGATCCGTTTGTCGAACTATTTATCACCTTGTGTATCGTAGTTAACACATTGTTCATGGCTTTGGATCATCACGACATGGACAAAGACATGGAAAGAGCGTTAAAAAGTGGCAATTACGTAAGTTTAAAAATAGCAAAGTTTTAAAGCAGTAAATTAATAATACATTTTATTTCACAATTTTCCCTGTGTTTTAGTTTTTCACTGCGACATTTGGTATTGAAGCAATGCTTAAACTAATAGCAATGAGTCCAAAGTTTTACTTTCAAGAAGGATGGAATATATTTGACTTTATTATTGTGGCCTTATCACTCCTGGAATTAGGACTTGAAGGTGTTCAGGGTTTGTCAGTATTACGATCGTTCAGATTGGTAAGTGTCAATTTTTAGTTACCTCATTATTTATTTACATTTAATTAAGCTATAATATGAAAGTAATTTTACCTACTTTGTATGGTTTAATTTATTTTCTCTGCAAGATTGACAGGTTTTAATTACAGATGTAAATGCAGAGGTATAAGTCCTAAACAATTATTTGATAAAACAGATACGCTGTTAAATAATATATCTACTGTGTATTTATTCGTAATATAAATTTTCAGCTACGTGTATTTAAACTGGCCAAGTCTTGGCCGGCGCTAAACCTTATTATATCCATAATGGGTAGGACGGTGGGAGCTTTAGGGAACTTGACCTTTGTACTTTGCATCATTATATTCATATTTGCCGTGATGGGGATGCAGTTGTTTGGGAAAAACTATACAGGTTCTAACTGAAACCAATTATGCATCTCTAACGAATAATCAGCTTTACACTACCGAATATTTACCACAGGGCTTTGATTGAATATTATTTTATGATCAAAACCATTCAGTTCCCGCTGTGGCTTTATAACACGGAATGGCTCACGTGAATGGGCCTATATCAATATGTTATAAGGCTATCACGCAGCTTACGATCATAACTTAAGCTTTGCATCGAGTAATATAGATTTTGATATGCAGCTTCGCTTACCAAGGGTAATGCATCGGGTCGTCAGCTGATGGGATCTATGTCACTTGATTTCGGAACAACGACCAAATAAACTAAATTCTACAAATTAATTATAAAAAAAAGAAATAATAATATCAATCAAAATGCTCTCCCTAAATGTAGACGCAATGATAGTCAACATATATCCCACTCATGAATCAAAATAAATGCACATGTTTTGAAAGGATACTAAAGCACACATCCCGCTAACTTTAGTCAGACATAGGGAGCCATAATCATTCTCTGACACCTCTCACCGAGTGGTACAAAGAGTGATTATGGGTCTTAGGAGAGGAGCCGCAGTAGCATAGGTGAAGCGCCGGCAAGCGAGCTTGTGTGACGTCTTGTTTCACAATTTATAATTGCAGCTTCGAGTATTCAAATTGGCAAAGTCATGGCCGACTCTTAATTTACTCATCTCTATAATGGGTAGGACGATGGGTGCCTTGGGCAACCTGACCTTCGTATTGTGCATCATTATTTTCATATTTGCCGTGATGGGTATGCAACTATTCGGGAAAAATTATGTGGGTAAGTGGAAATTGGTGGGAGTGTTGCATGTTCGTTGTTTGATTGGACGTTGTTAATGCGGCGATTCGGCCTTAGTGAATTTATTTCAATTCCCAAAATTTTAAATCATACATTCAACGGCAATAAAAATTCGGTATCTGTAATATACTCGTAAAGCTGCTTAACGAAAATGGTTAAATAATGGTGCAGTAGGTGAGACAGGAAATACATTCACTGGTCACTAAAGTGTGGAAAGAATTTGTTTTCCAAATTGAATGAATGTCCACACTTTACGAGGGATCGCCGTCAAGTTTGACTAGAGATCATTGTGTTGATGTGCGTCACACTGTTATGCTCATTTGTTAATAATTGGCAAACATCGATGTGACCCCAAGTGAGCTAGATGTCAATCTGTATGTCAATAGTGTATGTATTCTATTGCAGTCCCTTAGCGAAGGCGCCTCACTTGTGAAACGTTTATGCTAGCTACCTGTCCTTAATAATATTTCATATTTTATCATATTTTAGCGCTTTTATTCGTCTTGACTTGTAACATCTATCCTGTTAGAGAGGTTTGTACTGTTTAATGTAGTATGCATGACTAGGCATTTTAATATAATTTCAATGACCTATTTATGCTAAATGAAGTTTTATACAATGTTTTATCATAATGTTATTTTATATTAAATCCTACGTAATTTTTGTTCTAAATTGCTTGACAACATTTATTCAAAATAATATTAAGTAAATCTCTATTATGGTATTGATATTTGTATTTAAATCTTGTGCTTTGTTTGAACGTAGAAGATTTTTGAAATAAAACTCTTCTGCATGTATGCGTGTATTGAAATCATGTTTTTGAAATATATATAAAAGTATCAATATAATCAGAGTTTATCCTGGTGTTTATTATTTTCCAATTTATTGCTATCATGTTATTTTTTAATTGAACGACTGCAATAAAATATTTAATAAGTTTATTTTTACTGAAATTTCAGTATTTCACAGTAAGCATAAAATGATTGTTGATCCTATTTAATATTCATAAGTGTAATAACTACAATCTTTGGCTTAAACTCTAGGGCTGTGCTGTATGAAAATGATTGGTATTGACATGCGTCGTTGTGTGCACAGATTATGTGGAACGTTTCCCCGGAGGTGAACTGCCGAGATGGAACTTTACGGACTTCATGCACAGTTTCATGATTGTGTTCCGTGTGCTTTGTGGGGAATGGATAGAGAGCATGTGGGACTGCATGCTTGTCGGAGACGTGTCGTGTATACCCTTTTTCTTAGCAACCGTCGTCATTGGCAATCTTGTGGTCAGTACGCAATACCAATACTAGTAATTACTTCTAGTCTGCACACTCATACATAAGCTGTAACTATTCCAGGTTCTCAATCTCTTCTTGGCCCTGTTACTGTCAAATTTCGGCTCCTCGAGCTTGTCTACTCCGACAGCTGATCAGGATACCAACAAAATAGCTGAAGCATTCAATAGAATATCAAGATTTATAGATTGGGTCAAAAAGAACGTTGCTGATATTCTGAAAATTGTGAAAAATAAGCTGACCAATCAGATAGCAATACATGCTCCCGGTAAGATGAGTGTCATAGCCAGTGTGGTGTGGCATGTCTGTGTGTTTATATATTGTAAATGTCCATAAGATAAACAGTTTTAATGAAATCAATACGTGATCCTTTGAAAGGACACAAGTGTTACATTAATGTGTTCGATGGTGTGCTATTGTGAAATAAAATTAAATAGAATAAAATATTCCGTAATGTCAGAGAGTAAAAGCATGTTTTCAAATGTATTTGTAAAGTGTGAACACTAAGCATTGCTTGTGCCCTAGCAGTCAAGTGTAGATGTGACCTGAACGATATCCTGATACATTTTTACTCCTAATCAATTGGAATATATTATTATTTTGTTTGTTTGTTTTAGTTTCACGTACGCTTGTTATATGTATTCGCCATTTGTATTAATAGCTTTATATGTCTTGCATGCCATTGTTAACTGTTAATCATTGACCATTCATAATTGTTTCTTTAAAGTCTTATGTATTACTATGCTTAAAAAAATCTAATTTCTTATCTTAAATAAGGACTTTTCTAAAAACATGTTTATTCTGTATTTGAATTAGTAGTTACGGTTACTCTTAATATACATTTATGCCTTATTACACAAACAATGATTGTAATTTATTTCATGTATTATATTTTTATTATATTTAACAAAACTCACGCTGTCTACGTATTCTTTTTTTTATATTAAACGCAGTCAAAAATTTAAAATTGGAGTTGTATCATTTGAGGCAACAATGTCCGCAAAATTAAATGTGGTCCTGATCTCATTTCTATGCTTGGCTGCGGCGCGGTGGGCGATGGTGTGTGTTCCGGAATGTAGGCTTAAAAGCGGCTCTCTGTGGCCGCTGTGTTTCCTCAGAACGCGTCGATAACGAGCTCGAACTGGGAACCGACTTAGACGACGGAGTTCTATATAAAGATAAAAAGCTAAAAGATCAAGTGGAGGTAGCTATCGGAGATGGTATGGAATTCACGATACCAGGTAATATAACATTCTAAATTATATCCCTACAAAACATTGATCAACAAATACTCACGTGATGTGTTCTTTAGGTGACAATAAATACAAAAAAGGGAAAATATTAATGAATAACATCAACGCTATTACAGACAATCACACTGACAATCGCATTAATTGTGAAATAAACCACCATGGATATCCAATACAGGTAAAACAGTCAATTTAATAAGTGCATTATGTAAGGCAAAGATGATAAACTAACGTTCTTTAAAAATATGATTTGATTTGTAGGACGATGATACTATTAGCCAAAAGTCATACGGAAGCCACAAAATAAGGTCTTTTAAGGATGAAAGTCACAAAGGATCAGCGGACACGATAGATGGCGAAGAAAAGAAAGATGCCAGTAAAGAAGAGCTAGGACTAGAAGAAGGTATTATAACCTATGCATTGTTATTGGAACTAATAAGTAGTTTTGGTACTTAAGATTTGTTGACAACCTTGTTGACAACACACATTAAAATGGTCTAAGCAAAACATACAAATTTCAATTTTACAACGTGTTTTCGCATTATTATTTATATAATTTTTAATAGTTTTTGTATATTAAACAACAATTGTTTTTTTATTAATCTGAATTAACAGAAATTACGAGTAAATGCTATATGAACGTAGTACAAAGTAAGATGTAAACTTAGACATTTAATGGTTGTACAAAAATTGCTCAATTTAATACAAAGTGTCATTAAGAACTTACTGCCACCAACTATTCATAGAATCGACTAAACTGTTAATATAAGTGTGTGTACATATATCTTTTGTTTCGCAGAAATGATTGAAGAAGAAGAAGATAAATCAGATGGTTTAGCTAAAATAGATATTAAAGTAGCTGCTGATGAGGATGTGGTGGACTTGACGCCGGCTGACTGCTGCCCCGAGCCCTGCTACCAGCGCTTCCCCTTCCTCGCTGGAGACGACGAGTCGCCTTTCTGGCAAGGCTGGGCAACACTCAGGCTAAAAACTTTCAGACTCATTGAAAACACTTACTTTGAAACGGCTGTGATAACTATGATTTTACTTAGTAGTTTGGCTTTGGTAAGACTTGTCTTAATTGATCAAATTTTCTATTACTTCAGCAGTAATATATATCCATACTTGTTACTTTCAGGCCTTAGAAGATGTGCACCTACCGCATCGACCGATTCTACAAGACATACTGTATTACATGGACCGCATATTTACAGTCATATTCTTTATCGAGATGTTGATCAAATGGCTTGCCCTCGGATTTCAGAAGTACTTCACAAACGCCTGGTGCTGGCTCGATTTCATTATTGTTATGGTAAACATTTTCTATTTTTTTACTACTTATCAATTATGGTAAATAGTAACGATAATAATCATTTTAATGCTGATTTAAATTTAGAACAAGCCGTTCAAGAAGTTGTCTAGCATCCTGGTAAAGTAATATTTAATTTTTAACGTTTAAAAGCTTCAAGTACTAATAACAAATAGTATTAAACAACTCCGAATACAGCTAAGGTAAAACTGTTTTACAATATTAAATGAGCTGAGAGGACTTTGTGTTAGTATACATTGATTGATACTGACGAGTGGTGTGGTTAGTTGTCACTCGTAAACCACGGCGCGGTGATGGCGGGCGCGGACGACATCCCGGCATTCCGCTCGATGCGCACTTTGCGCGCTCTGCGCCCGCTCCGCGCGGTCTCCAGATGGGAGGGCATGCGCGTGAGTACGCGCCTCTTGGACTGCGTATGGTTCCGTCGCGATGCCTATCTCACTTTTATTTTAAAGAATAAACTCTTTTATAACTAGTGATGGGCACCGCGACGTTCAGCTTTGATTGTTCGATGTCCGTCGCAGCCGAGACGCTGTAGTCTCTCTGTGGAAAGCTCTCGATGTCGTTCTGATCGGTGTTTGTGAAATTGCTTTATGTCTTACCCTTTACTATTCTTGCAATTTCTCCGTTATAAAAAAATATATTTTTCGTTATAAAAATATTCATGATATAATAAAGTGCATGGTGTGACAATATTTACCTTAACGCTAATATTGTTGTGCTGTTTTCTGAAAAAATACGATTCATATACAGATTCAACGAGGATAAATAAAGTTACAAAATAACGAAAATGGCACACCCTTTCCTAAAATGCTATTTGTGTTTTATAATTTTATTATTTATTTTATATATACGGTATTTATTCAAAGCTCCTTGCACAATATTCTTCCAAATTCTTTCTTAGTTCTTCTTGTATATTCTTTGACTTTCCTCAAATTGTAAAGCATCCGTCTCGAAGCGATGTGTAGGGGATTGTTATTCTTCAACCTATCAAGGTTAAATTCGATCTGTTCAATCAAGGAGTCGCTTCTGAAGGAAGTCAAGCGGATACGTACTTTTAAATAATTTCCAGTTTGTATGTGCTTTATGAAATACAAGTGTTAATTTTATCAGGTGTCGCTTATAAACTTCGTTGCGGCGCTTTGTGGCGCCGGAGGCATCCAAGCATTCAAAACCATGCGAACCCTGCGTGCCCTTCGCCCGCTCAGAGCCATGAGCCGCATGCAGGGCATGAGGGTACGTAGCTGCCACGCGATTCCCTCACACCCCACACCCAACACATTCTCACATGCGTTCACCGACACTGTATCCAACCCTCACATTACAAACCTCACTAACACTAATTACTCCTTTTTCATTTAATCTCGTATTCAAGTTGAGCTCAGTTCGATTTTTCTTTCTCTAACTTCATTGATCGTAGTCCATTCGTTTAAATAGTGAATCATCTTTGAAATTTTCGGTGGCACCCCTGAATGGCTTGTAAGTTCATAGTTCGTCATCCTGTTTGTCGGGGTCATTATACCAGTGTATTCATTTTCATGTTTCGGTCTCATAGTGTGTCTTTGACTATAATTTTAAGCTAGTTTAGAATTTTAGAATCCGAATGCTATTAGATTGCACCTAGAAAACCTCTCTACGTTTATTTGGTAAGTTGTAAATATTAATCGCATGTAATGTCTATTATGCATAGCCATATTATATTTATTTATCAAACAGGTAAGTTTGACGTGTTAATGTTTTGCGCTTCGTTTATATGCATGATGTGTGTATGTTCGTTATCCGTTATAACGTTAAGGCAAAATTATATTTCTTTCACTAGATAAAATAATTGGAAAATTTAAATATCAAGATTAATTCGGGATATAAGGCGCTATAGAAACCATTTTTTAAATACACGCACGCAGCTAAAGAATGCTTATAATTCTCTACTCGAAATCGTTAGTATTAACATTAGATGCATAATTATACGTAAATTGGTCTTAATGTATGTAATTGAATGCCACAGGTCGTCGTCAATGCGCTGGTGCAAGCTATTCCTTCTATCTTCAACGTGCTACTTGTGTGTCTCATATTTTGGCTAATCTTCGCTATTATGGGAGTTCAACTGTTTGCCGGAAAATACTTCAAGGTAAGGCCACAATTTATATGTTTCTAATTCTATGCTAAAATATTTATCCAAAGCATAAACCCTTAAATGTACAATTGTGCTTAAAGTATATTTTTATTATTTTACAGTGCGTGGATATGAATCACACTACTCTCAGCCACGAAATTATTCCGGACAGAAATGCCTGCATTCTAGAAAACTATACTTGGGAAAATTCACCCATGAATTTTGATCACGTCGGAAAAGCTTATTTATGCTTATTCCAAGTAGCAACATTCAAAGGATGGATACAAATTATGAATGACGCTATCGATTCAAGAGAAGTATGTTCGTGATAAATTAATTGAAGTCGATAATGCTTTTCATGTGCTGTAACGTAAAATTTCTATTTCAGGTTGGCAGACAGCCCATTAGAGAAACAAATATTTATATGTATTTATATTTTGTATTCTTTATCATCTTTGGCTCATTCTTCACTCTTAACCTATTCATTGGTGTGATCATCGACAATTTCAATGAACAGAAGAAAAAAGCTGGCGGAAGTCTGGAAATGTTCATGACAGAGGATCAGAAAAAGTATTACAATGCTATGAAAAAGATGGGATCCAAGAAGCCGTTGAAAGCTATTCCAAGACCAAGGGTAAGGAACTTAGTCTAGGCACGGTATATACTATTGCGTTGTTACATATTTTATTGGTTATCATTTTCTTATTACAGTGGCGACCCCAAGCAATAGTATTCGAAATAGTAACAGACAAGAAGTTTGATATGATCATCATGTTGTTTATTGGATTCAATATGTTGACCATGACCTTAGATCATTACCAGCAGTCAGAAACGTTCAGCCAGGTCCTGGATTACTTGAACATGATATTTATTGTGATATTTAGCTCAGAGTGCCTATTAAAAATCTTCGCCTTACGATACCACTATTTTGTGGAACCATGGAATCTTTTCGATTTTGTAGTAGTTATGTTCTCTATTCTCAGTAAGTACATGTTTATAACTCAAAAATGTTTTTATTTATTTTTACATGGACTATTTTTTAATAAACACACATATTTCAGGCTTGGTGCTGAGTGACATTATAGAGAAGTATTTTGTCTCGCCAACTCTATTGAGAGTCGTGAGGGTAGCAAAAGTAGGTCGTGTACTGCGATTGGTGAAGGGCGCAAAGGGCATTAGAACACTGCTCTTCGCCTTGGCCATGTCACTGCCAGCTCTTTTTAATATTTGCCTGCTATTGTTCTTGGTTATGTTCATCTTCGCTATATTTGGGATGTCATTCTTTATGCACGTGAAAGATAAAGGTGGACTCGATGACGTTTACAACTTCAAGACGTTTGTACAGAGTATGATTCTACTATTTCAGGTGAGACAATTACATTTCAACACATACTTGTAGCTTTTTAAACAATTACTTATAATATTTTAATAATATTTACACCATATTTTTTTAAGAATAAGGTTCAATACCCTTCTGATAAAAAATCATTATTATTCATAGAACATACTATACATTTTATACAGATGTCGACTTCAGCGGGATGGGATGGTGTATTAGATGGGATCATTAACGAAGAAGAATGCGATTTACCAGACAACGAACGAGGGTCACCCGGCAACTGTGGCTCCGCGACCATCGGCATCACGTATCTGCTCTCCTATTTAGTCATATCTTTCTTGATCGTTATTAACATGTACATTGCTGTCATTCTCGAGAACTATTCACAGGTACGTTTTTTCAGATTTTTAATTAAGTTACTACGGCTATCAAATCATTGACTTGGATTAATATTATCATATTTCAAAAGACACCTCATATTGTATTTTATAACGTCTTCCTTTTGTGTTCTTTACAGGCGACGGAAGATGTACAAGAGGGATTGACTGATGACGATTACGATATGTACTATGAAATCTGGCAACGGTTCGATCCTGAAGGTACCCAGTACATCCGCTACGATCAACTGTCGGAATTCCTCGATGTCCTCGAGCCTCCGCTACAGATTCACAAACCGAACAAATACAAAATAATTTCCATGGATATACCGATATGTCGGGGCGACATGATGTTCTGCGTGGACATCCTGGACGCTCTCACGAAAGACTTCTTCGCCCGGAAAGGCAACCCGATCGAGGAACCCGGGGATATAGTGGGACGGCCGGGCGAAGTCGGCTACGAGCCGGTCTCGTCTACGCTCTGGCGGCAGCGGGAAGAGTACTGTGCGCGGCTGATCCAGCACGCGTGGCGACGGCACCGGCGCACGCAGTCGCCGGGCGAGGGCGAGGGTTCCGGCGGGGAGGAGGGCTCGGGCGGGTCGGGCGCGGGCGCGGGCAGCGCGGAGGGCGAG
>DWAJ01000304.1:0-37225 GCA_018238005.1 Eurema mandarina
GTCTTTGAATGATTAAAATTGGATGTTTAGTTTCGAAGTTATGGCGAAATTAAAATATCACGATTTCTGCTGCACGGCCCGTTGCGAAGTGAGCGTCACCAAGGCGGGGGTGCGCGTGCGGGAGGGGCGTTTAGATCTATGAGTAATATACTATATGCGTAAGCTCTGATATCGCGTAATATAAAAGTGTTCCTATAATGTAACCGTTGTAATACTCTAAAATACCCGTGCTGAGCCGGGGCGGGCTGCTAGTAAGTAATATAAATGTTTATTAATATAGTAAATATTTTAATACTAAGACTAATACTGAATAAATTAAATTAAAAAGTTAGCATTCCATTTATTTTTTCCCTGTCTTTACGAAGAGATGAATATGAAAACGTTTTTTTTATATAAATAACCTAAAAGCATTTCCCTCTATAAAAAAAAAGTAAAATGTAATATATACTACTACTATACTACATAATATTTTTTTTTTATTAAACGTTTTCATAGAACTTTAAATATGCTACAATGACATGGTTAATAAATAATGTAGAAAACCATGTGCAAATTGCGACTGAAAATCTAAATTGACCTAAAGATCGCTAGTCATGCGAGTAAATGAAGGTCCTTGACACATGGGTACATATGTGTCGAACATGACAGGCAAACGCGTTGTCGCTTATTCTGGCCTCTCGTATGTATGGCATATGTAGGGCGTAATTTTGGAGTGCAGACCGCACCTCCAGTCCTTTGGGACGTACATGACAATAGTGACTAACTCCGACGACTGTACTCAATGGTTTTGTGCCTTAACTTGTTAAAGCTATTATAAAAGATTTTTTGCCAACGTTGAGAAGCTAACACGATTTTAATGCCATGTAAAAGTTCGTTTTACAAAAAGTATATAATTTTATGAAAAAATATATTTTTTATTTGGATATTGGTTATCTACATTCAGTTCACAAGGACTTAGTGCTTATAGATTATTTTTCATAATATCAAATAGCATTAAAACACATCGTTATCAGAATTAAAGCAGAAAAGGATTACAGTAAAGAATGAGATAGCAAAGAAATTAGCACGTTCTTTGAGTGAAGTAGGGCAGCAATTACCACACTTGACATAGTTACCTAATTGTTCTTCACAATGAATTTATAACGACACTATAGCTTTAAATTACTACAACTCAAATAGTGTTTTAATTAGTAAGAATAAGTGTTTGATGAGCGAAGATAATTATTTTTAATAATATGTCGATTGCTGGTCTTATAATATTATTTTTCTGCAATACATAAATGATTAGAATGCGTCATTATGTGTTAGTAAACTTTAAATATGAAACAGGAATAATAACATTAACAATTAGGATTAAGAGAGCTGATAAGAGCGAGTAGACGTAAAAATCGATTCCAATAATGATGTAACAGTTATTTTACTAAGTAAGTCATTTATTGAATTGATTAATGACATCAAACTGGGTTGTATAAAAGCAAACAATGACAGTATGTTCATTATATCGACTCATTTTTATGTAATTACTATGACATACTTTGTGTCTAGAGAGGGTCAAGGATAGGGTAAATATTAGATTAGAGTCTTTGGTACGACTGTCAATAAATTTGTAATTTCTTTTTTACTTTTCAATGAATATTAAACATTATCATTTTCATCCATTGCAATCCAAGTAGAATATTAACAAAATTTACATAACAAACCTGTCCAAATACACCAATTTTTGCTATTAACTAGTTATTTATACGAAATAAAATACACATATTATGATATTTGCATTAATTAGTGCGAACGTGTACTAATCAAAGTACTATAAGCGTTATTAACAACGTTACGCAATCAAAATTATATTATTCGTAATTATATTCTCGTTATGATAATATACAGATATACAGTTTGTACGAATATCTGCAGCCATATTTGTATTTTATCATTACCGTATAGGATTTCTAGGAAAGAATACGACCGCGACGCATGATGAAGTGCATCTATGTTCACGATTTATTAGGCGTAACGCGTTGTTGGCAAGTTACAATATAATCGTATAAAAATATTTTATAAGCACAAGGATAAATATCGCAGATATTCGAGAACTGTATCTATTTGAAGTGCGAGCAAGTTTTCGGGTCACCGCACGCGCCTCCGCTGCGACTGTTGAAAGGTTTTTACTAAAAGAAAATATTTGATTCACTTTCAAAGGACTTCCGAAAATATATGTCGAATTGTAAGCCTTCATTGAACGGAGCAATTGAATATATTTGACAATGCGGTCTTTTTGAAATAGTATTAGTATTTTAAATGTCTATTGAATGTGTGATGTTTTCAATTGGCTTTTGAAGGGAGGATATTATTGAATCGAATGTCATTGTACTGTCAAATATATAATCCGATTATATATCCCATACATATTTCATCGTATTAATTTCTTTTTATGTATCATTCCTTCAGATGTGGAAAGTATTGATAAATAAAAGAAAAAATTAATTATAATTTCATATGAATTTCATTCATATTCTTTTTGTTTTTTTAAATATGAGTAAGAATCTCTGATTAACGGTTAGAGTGTGTGTGTCAAATCGTTACGTTCTCATTAATTGAGGTTTAAAGGGTTCTTAAAAACATCAAAATTAAAACTATTTAAAAGGTCCATTGCTGTAACAGTTTACATTTCATACCAATTCAAGAATGAATGTAATAAACATCAATGTTTAAAATATCGCAAACGTAACAAGAAAATTTTATTGACTATATATTGAATACAATTCTCGGTATAATAGCTGTGGGTTTTTTTACTTGTATCAATTATTTTGTAAGAATTGACAATATGACTTATGATGCTAAAATTGTCATATACAATATTGGGGTGTAAAACAAAATCAAGGGAAACGCAATTTGGAATTCTGCGTTACAAAAGCTTTTATTCGTTACGAATAAAAGGCTTAAGACACCAGTAACTTTCGTGTCACACATCGTACGTGAACTCTTGTACATCAGCGGAATTGTCTCAGTTTCTAAGTTAAATTTGGTTTGGCCCATAAATTGTATCAAGCGTGTGGGACGCACGCTCTTGGCGGATCTTCTAATTCAAAACATACGGGAATTATTTCGATTGTAGAAACGTATTTTTTCTGACAAGTGTACTAAATTTGCTTTAATAGATTTACGACATTTAGGGTACGAATATTCTATCTTGATGCCTTATTCTTACTTAACGCTCATTTAAGATTAAATAATAAAAAAAAAACATCAAGTAAAATTAATCATTGCAATACGGTGGTTTTGTGATATGGAAGAATAAGGCTGCAGAACAGTTGATTTTAAGAATTAATTGTTATTGTCTTATTAGTATCTTCTTGCAGAATTCTGTCACGTATATTCTGCCAAGGTATGTCGGTAGATCAAGTCGCAAAATGTCTAAAGCAATGTGCTTTGATTCAATCTTAGAGGAAGTCGCGCGTAAGCGGCTGTCACCGAAGACACATCGCTTCTCCACTTCTAATTACATATTATAGTATTGCTAGCCAAATAAGCGCCACGTGTGTGTGGCATACACATTCATCTCCATAACGCAATTCATGTTCTCTTCATTTCGTTCTGTTTCTGGATAAGGCTTAGCGTTAAGCGTATAATTCATTTCTCAGTTACGCGGATTTAGAATAGGAACATAATGCGTATACCGCTATGACGGTTAATGATGTTACCTAATGTGTCAGATTTACTGCCATTTGTTTTTGCTTTTAATATTTGTAAAGGATAACGTCTTGAGGTAATGTTTGGAATATAGACAAATTAAATAACTATACGTTATTATTAACGTTGTAACAATTTTAGAGGAATTTTACTTCTATTATCGTTATACAAGATATACGTATATTTATTTCTATCTTCCACCAATATGACTTATAAGTATAACGTATCGTGCTGCGTCACTCATCAACACATAGTTATTGTAGTTTTAACGTAGTTACCGTCGGTAAATGAGCAGTTAAATTGTGTATTTGTATAGTGTATTTATAACAACATCTACATACCTAACATACATAGGTAGTAAATATAAATATATGTCGAAGCGTCAAAATTAATTGTGACTTTTTATTATCATTTCGTTTTATTAATTATAACGAATTAGCTGGCAACGTCAACAAGCAGTTAGCTTGAGTGAGTTCACCTCGGTGTCGGCATGACGTTTGACAGCTGACAGATGTCAAGTAACGTCGGTCAGATTGGCGGAGCGCGTGGGCTGACAGTCGGGTGGATGAACTCGCTGCGTTACCAACTAAATCGTGATTTATCGTGTTGATCCTAAATTATTTTCTTACTGTTATAATTTAATATTGGAAATACATTGTTAAAGTGAACAACTACGCTTTGATTTTGATAATCACAATGTCTGATATAACGAGTTAACGCCCGGTCCCTCGTCATATATGAATATAATCTGAAATCGGAAATTTTTCATTTAAGTACTTATTTCTTGGGTGTAAATATGTTAATATTAATTTTAATAAAATGTTTAATTATGATTCTACGAACTTTCAGCTTGGTTGTGTAGTCTTATTTATACGACACGTAACGTAATTTTATATTGAAGATTTAAGTTATCGGTATTTAATTACTACGGCCTTCATTTGTAATATTAAAATATGTAATATATTTTCTATAAGAAGCGATTATTACTGATTAAGTAACTGATTTTTTACTACAGCTTGGGTACTAACGAAGGAATCTACACTTACAACTGATAATTTTAATTTTTTTTTAGATATGCAAATTAGTTGTAGAAATTAATAATTAATTTTTACTTAGAACTTCTTTTATTCAGAAAGTTTGTTACACAAATATAGTTTCAATTGTGCGTCATAGGAAATAGGAGGCAGTGAAAAAGCATTCATGTTACGATTTTCGTTATGGAAATATGGCATTATCTGATATCACAATACAACTATGATAAATAGCATTTGTGGTCCTCTGGTATTAGGTATTGTTGCATAATGTATGCAAATTAAACGATCGGAACAATGATATTTTATTTATTACGCGGGTAGAAGCATGAACATTGTTAAAGGTACTTTAAATCTAAATTTATGTTAATCTATCCGGGGTTTGTAAGCGAATTGTTCTTGTATTTGTACAGGACTTTCTTCTCATACTTGAAATTTAATTATTCCACATCGCTGGTAATGGTGTCCTTAATTGCCTTTTTCCAGCCAGTAAATTATTGGTCAAAAATGTTTAAAGTAAAATAATATTCTTTAAAAAAATGAGTAAGAGTAGGCTAATTAGATGAAGTAAGATTAAAAATAAATACGCCAACATTATGTGACTTTTCTAAAATGAACCAAATTTGCTAATCACTCATACTTGTATAGAGCTAACCAAGCTCTTTATTATCTAAAACTAGAACCAGAGGGTTCAAATGTAATTTTGCCTCATTGGCAGTAATTCGTGCAGCTAAAAGGAGTCTTTTAATTAAAGACATTTGAATTCAGGAAGATTAGGTTAGGTCAGGAAAGGAAGCTTAGGAAGGACTAAGCTTCCTTTTTTGTAATCTGTGGTTCTGAAACACTTTTTCATTTTCATAACATGATTGAAATAACTGGTCTTTTATCGTATTATGTTATATTTTGTATAGGAAAAAAATGCAGATTTGAGGCGCATTTCTTCTAAAATTTATACAAATATTGTATGAAAAGTTTGTGAGTGTATTCTCTGTATCCTTTTTACCGATTTTGTGGATTTTTTTTTATGTGTGTATTAAGCGATAAAACATGATATTTTAAGAAATAATTCATCGTATCAGTATTTTGTTCGGATTTTAACTTTAACTTGATTTAAATTTCTTAATATTTATATATAAATTATGTATCACGTATCACTCCTAAACTACTGAACCAATTTTAAATTAAATTTGCCCACCGTGTGCAGATTGATCCAATTTAAAAGATAGGCATGTAAGCCACATGCCAATTTATTACATGCATAATATATGCGAGCGAAGCCGGGGTCGCTAGTATAGAATATAAGCTGTCAAAGCAAAACATCTCGTTTACGGATTTGTTTAGCGAAGTTGAAAGGCATTGTGATCTACCGTTTGCCAAAACAAAAACAAAAGTTGGCAAAACTGTCCCTATTAAATTAATTCTGGGGCATTAGCAACCGGAGTAGTCTGCAATCATTACAATATAAAACGGCCCGGAAATGAAACTTTCCCTGGGTGACATTTAATTTATTCCTGCATTGTCACCGTCTCATTGTACCAAACATTTTTAATAACGAGTTTATAAATCAAAGTCATCAGACAATCGAGTAATCAGAGATGAGTGTGACGTTACTTTATCGAGATACGTTTATTGTATTTATGTTAACAAATCAATAATTAAATACATTTTATATTACAATATAAATATAAACATTACAATATAAAATCTATGCTTAGATCATTTCCTTGTAATCCTCTGTTGAAAATCTGCTTAGATGTGATAAACGTCAAAAAGACGCAAAAAACACAATGCAAGATTATTTAACGGATTTATTTAATCTTGATGTACTTATACAATAAAAAACCTTTTAAAATAATATAAGCTACAATGGGTGACAGACGTAATATCTAACAGCAAGGTATAAATAGTTATTTGTAATTATAATTATCTTTAAGATATGAATTATAAGACGAGTAGTTATATATTAGTCATTTTTTGTGTTTTTCAGAAACACTCGACACATAATAGGCGTGAGTTGTGTACAGAAATTTTACAGTTAACTTTTTTTTATAACTGAGTTAACAGGCAAAATATAATAAACTACAAAACATCACTATTAAACTAGTGTTTTTCTATTGGTTAAGGAACTTTCAAAATCGGTTCAAAAGAGAGAGATTACGACATCACGAAATTAACCTTGTTCAAGCTGAACACCAAATTGTTTTTATTGTCGTGCTAGGACTTCAATATACATATTTTCAAGAGACGGAATATTGTCAGTTGAAATTTCATAATCTTCTTAACATAACAACGTATTCGCCTATTTATATATATTTCATTCCTTCTATCCTAGATAACTTTATTTAGATTCTATTTGAAATTGATATCTATCGTATAGCCTTATAAATAAACCATAACATTATGTATATTTTACGATGACTATACTGTTTCGGCCATTTTCTCATGCATAGACACGACTTGAATCAGAACCCGAGTACCCTCCAGGGAATGCCTGACCTTCAGCTGAACTTAAAGGTAACTGTTGGATCGATATCTCTCAATAATTTGATTTTGAGTGCATTTACGGTCGTTGTAAGTGTCTATTTGAGAGCAGGCATAGGTATATAGGATAAGTACAGAATTCCGGGTCTCGAAAAAGATTTTATAGGTTTGTATTTCTTGTTTTATTTATACAATGTGATAAGACTAGAAGCTAACCTCTGGAAGCTAACCTCGTTTATTAAAATTGATAAAAGCTTCTATATCTTAAGCTAATAATTAAATAATAATCCTCCATGTTTCGGTTTCAAAATCTTTTGAAACAAAACCTATTAAAAGAATTGATATTTTTTGATATACATTTATAAAGGCGGTGTAAAGTCATTTAGTTACTAGGGATAGGTAAATAAGAAACATCAAAATTAAGAAAAAATATTTTATTCACATATGTACAGTATTTACAACGCATATAATTTAACATTTTGCATTAGTGGTCTTTTCATTCCTTTTATTATTCAATGGCTTACAAAAATGATTCAAGTATTAAACTTTTTCATTAACTGTGCGCAAGTAACCTACATTTGTTGATGCAGTTGCAGTTTCATAATTTTATTTTTAAATGAAAACAATGAAAATAATATTGCAAATACATTTCAGTCGCTTTTCATTATATGGATTAAAATGTGGAGAGGTACATAATTCCTCATGCTACGAGTTTGTTTTAAAGAAATTTAATGAGCGGATGCAGAAGTCGGTTAAAAAAAATAAGGAGGAGTATTTTTGCAGAGAATACATTATTTAAAATTGTACGTACAAAATTGACTAGTATTTTCACGTTTATACAATTCTTATTAGAGATCAACTACAATTTAATTGCAATTTATAAATTCAATATACAACGATGTACACCCACCTTAAATTAAATGTGAGCGGTATCACCTCAGAAGTAACACTAAGAGGCTTAGTGTGAACTTGTACACGGAGGTTGTGTAATTAGGTTGAGCATCACTTGATAGTGCGCTGGCATGACATTCGGCTTCGTCGGCTCTGAGTTGGAGAAGTAGAACTTGTCTACCGATCTGGTCGGTGCAAGTGGCGCTCTTCACTGCTCGTCTTAGTTCCTCCCCGGCTTCGTTCTCTTGGAGCCATCTCCTTAGCCAGGCTCCGAGCCAAGCCAGGCCGCACTCGCAGCGTAGCGGGTTCCCCGTTAGAATCAAGCCACCTACAATGACAAAAGATAATTACAATTTATTATTCAAACGCAATTTTGTTGGGTTAGTTAGGTAGCAATTCGGTAGGCCATTAATTATTAAAACTCATTACAAATATCTTCGGGCTAGTTAGTTCTTGTTTTTATTTCGTGTTAACGAATGTTATTAAAGATCTTGTTAGATAATATAATACCTAAATATTACAAGCTTACACTGTACATGTGTAGTAATATTATACTCATGATTTTATCATAATTAAAACAGTTTATTTAAAATTGGTAAGCAATAAAAGATTTATTCTATTAAAAAATGTGACATAATATATAATCTATTAGCGGATTATAACATTTCGAACCACTCGTAAATAGTTGTTGCTAAGCTAATGTAGTGATCCAACAAAATATTCTTATATTCTATACGTAAGAAATGTTATCAAAGTTCCAATGATTGTTGGCGATGTAGGTACCTGAAAGCAATTTTGTCGCTACGTGACTCCAGCTCGTAAAATTCGGGTAGAAGATAGCCGGATTAAGCTTCGTGATTTGATTGTAACTGATGTCGACGCCTAGTTGCGGAATTTGGCCGAGGTGCTTCATCAATGGAGCGGGCAGCTTCGATACTGACGTTTCTGTTATTTTTATAAATATCTCCTGGCTATTGCCGAATGGTTGGAATGCATCTTCACATATCTCTTCCAAGCTCATACCTCTTACTTCTAAATATCTAATTCTTCTTGCTTCAATTCCATGCAACTGGGTATCCATTGTCTTATCTTTCCAATGTATTACTAATTTGTACAAAGAGGGAAGCGAGGAGGTAATATTTGCGATTCGGAAAGTAGAATGATTTATTGTTGTCCAAGTTTGAAGGTGTAAGGAACGTAAGGATGTCAGGGGACGGAAGGAATCTTGGTCGACTATATCTAGATATTTTAGACCGTTTATATTTAAATGTGATAAATTGATTAAACCTCTAAAACTGTTTGGCATTATTCTCACAACAGGGTTGTATGAAATATCTAGTACATTCAGATTTTTGAAATGGATCCACATCTTTGGCACTAATGAAGTTAGTCTATTATGGCTAAGGTCTAGGTGACGAAGGTTCGCTAATCGCTTAACATCAGTCTCTTTAAAACTATTAATGTAATTAGAAGTCAAATTGAGACTCGTTAAGTTTGTTAAAGGTAGATAAGGCACTGACTTTAAACTTATGTTTGCAAGATTCAAATGCCTCAAGTTGGGGAGGTTGTGAAACAGCTCCTTAAAGTTTGCCTTTATAGAGTTGAAACTAAGGTCTAAACGGCGCAAGCCACCGAGACTCGAAAACGTGTTATCTGATAGGACCGTGAGCAGATTGCTTCCTAAACTAAGGCTAGATAAGAATTGCGTGTTTCGAAATATATTACCATCTAAATATTCTATTCGATTTCCTGAAAAATCGAGGTGCCGTAGGGTAAAACCAATTTGAGAAAGAGCTGTTACGGGAAATAAGGATATCTCATTAAAACTTAAATCTAAATGCTCAATGATTGTGTTTTTAAAAACATCTCTAGGTAATAACCTAATATTGTTGTGGTCCACTTTTAAATAGCGCAGTTTTCTTAAATTATGAAATTGTTCAACAGAAAGCTGCGATATTGCGTTGTATGAGAGATCTAAAATTTGTAATGAAACAAGATCCGAAAACGTTTTCCTTTTAATTATGCTTATACTATTTTTATGTAAATCTAATATTTCCAAAAAGGCGGATTGACCAAACGCTTCACTTATTAAATGAGTTATTTTATTATGAGATAGTTTAACATGTCTTATGGTAAATTCTACAGCTATAAAAAAATTGGTTGGCACTTCATAAAAGTCGTTGTAAGAGCCATCAAAAATATTGATAGAAATTGGAACATCCCCTTCTATAAATCGTATGTTATTTCTACTTACATTTAATGTAAAAGTTACATGTTCGTTGGAAACATTATGTAAAGAGTTTAGATACAAATAACTAAAGTTGTTTTGTTGAAGTTCCAGTATCTCCAGTTTGGGTAAATTGGAAAACGTTTTTGTTTCCATGGTATCAATAATATTTCCCGCGAGAGATAAATATCTCAAATTAGACAAATTTGCAAACGAAAACTTTTTTAGATTATTTATTCTATTGAAAGACAAATCTAGGTTCGATAAATCAGTAATTCGACTGAAAGTCCGTCTTTCTATAGAGCTTATAAAATTATGGGACAATCTTAAGTTGCTAAGTGATAAAGATACATTGCTATAGTTCTCATCTACTGCTATTTCCACGATTCTATTATAATCTAAGTTTAAATATTTAAGATTAGTAAAAGTGGAAAGCTCAGTCATTTTCAGGATATGAAAGTCGTTATTGTCAAACGACAGCCAACTGAGGTTCTCAAAGCCGTCGTCTATTTCTATTGGGAAATAGCCACTAAAAAGCGTAGAAGACGATTCTAGCACGTGTAAAGTACCCGTTAAATTAGAAAATGACTGTGGTTGCACATAGTACAGGTCATTAAAACTCAAATTGATTTCTTTGATGGCCATATGTGCCGGAAACACATTATTGCTTATTTGCGCTATTCTATTACCTTTTAAGTTTATTGTTCCGAGAGACGTTGCCCAATCCTTGAAGTCGTGGGCGAATAAATTAGATATTATATTGTAGCTCAAGTCTAGATAACGAATAGAGCCGGGCTCGAGTTCTTGGAGTGTAGTAGGGATCGAAGTTAAAAAGTTGCCAGCGAGCGAAAGCGTTTGAATACGGCTCGGGAGTGCGGGCGACTCCTCTAGCTCATTGTAAGCTAAAGATAAATGCCGCAGTCGCGAGACCTGCACGAGACTGTCCGGCAAGTACGACAATTTGTTGTGTTCTATTTCTAAATGTTCCAGCGAGTTCTTCAAAGCCATAAATAAATCCCTAGGGACTGAATTCAATTTGTTGTAAGATATTGATAGCCGTTCTATTCGATTGTTTGTGTACAAAGATTTAGGGAGCACTGTTAATTCGTTAAGGTCTAAAATTATCTGCCTAATTTGTAAATCTCTAAATAATGATATTTCTTTAGAACCGTTGAGTTTATTATTGCTTAAATCTAACTTTTCAATTTTTTTAGTTCTGTTATGTGCACAAGTGTAATTAAAGTCGAAAGAAATTAAATTATGTCGCGTATGTATGACTTGCAGCCTGGGAAGATTGAATATCAAATCACAAGAGAGTTCGTGCAGAAAGTTATTAGATAACTTTAGGGCTGTAATGGACAAGGGCAAGGAGTCATGGGTGATACTGCGTAGGTAATTTCCCTCCAAGTCTAATTGTAACAGATGACTTAAAGCAGTGAGCGCTTGGGATTTCAGATGCGATATTTGATTGTTACTCAATGATAAACTTGTCAGTGTATCTTCCAAATAGTGCCATCTTATCTCTGGGCCAACGTGTGTAATAAAATTACTGGAAGGTCAAAAATACCAATTTTTGTTAATGTTAATATTTATGTCAACCTCAATAATTGTATTTTATCAAAATACATACTAACTTACTTTTGTAAATTTAACCAATTTAAAACTCGTAAATCTTTTAGGCCTTCTTCTGGAATTTCCGTAAATTCGTTGTAGCCGAGATCTAAAGAGGCCAAGGAGCTTGCCATAGAACTGAAACAAGTATAATAGCAGTTAACCTAATTTAAACATAACAACGGTAGATTGATTGTTAGTAAACTAACCTCAGAGCGTGCGTTTCGATGTAATGTAATTTATTTGCTACTAAAACTAATGTTTGTAAACGTAAACCATCGAGGGCGCTTTCTGTTATAATTTCCAAGTTCGACATACTGATATCCAAATGTTGTAGCTCCATTCGTGGCCAATCTGGAAATAAAAACGTGTTATAGATATATTCAAAAATTTATAGCAATATTATTTCAATCCGTGTCCGAGGATTTCAAGCTCAATTTCAGAGGAGAACAAATTGCTTTTAACGTTCGGATAAAGAGTTATTTATAGTTCCAAATATATAAAGCAATATTATCTGCTTTTGTTTTATTATTTCATTAAAATATACGACATTTTAATACATTTGCAACGACAATTGCTTCATTAATTCGAAATGAGTATAGCTTAATGTTTTGTTAAAAGCTTTTAAGTGGGGTATGAAATTGGAAGAATTATTCCCACATAACGTTATTTACACATTTTATTGTGTGTGAACTTTAAAGAAATTACACGGCATTACAGTAATTTAAAGTCAAATAAATGTTTTCTTCGAGCGCACAGACGATATTAATGTCAGTAGTATTTTGTGAGCGGTGGGCTAGTTCTTTATCGCTACTTAGGGAAGCCTCCGAGCTCCTATAAAGCCTAGATCATCAAACAGAACGATTATGGTTTGTTTAATAGGTATTTTTTATCTTGGTTTGATCTTGATAGGAAAATTAACGTTTAAATGAAAATTTACATACTTGGTACATAAAATTATTTTAATTATTAAGTTTTAACTAACGTCTCATCAGAACAACTTTACACTAGAGTTGGGGGAGAAATGTAGTTGCAATATATTACCGACCTGCCAACGAGCACTAGTGAACTACAAAGCACTGAGCATGTAACGTTTATAGTTAAGTTATCTAAACTCTTGCTTAATCGCTGTGTTTAGCGCAATGAAAAAGCATTCCCAGTTGGTTGATTAAAAAATAAAAAATAAACAAAAAACGTAGGTTATTATTAATAGCCATGCCGTAAGTATGAATTATGCCGGCTCGCCAGAGGTGGTACTATCTTCCTACAAAAAACCAGCGACAAGTAATGCATCTCATGAGGGATGACATAGCGTTTCGTGCGATAAATTTATGGTAATCAGATATCCTTTATGATATCCCCCATTCCCTTAAGTCACAAATTCTTTCCTTTTTCTCTATTTAAGGTCGGCAACGCAAACGTAAGACGCTTGGCTTTTCTTTAGAACCATCTAGGTTCGCCTGATTGTCGCTTACCATCCTTGCCCACCAAGCGCAAAGGACAGAGGAACTTGTTAAAGATAGTCGTACAAATGTACACAAGTTTAATAAGCGTAATGTGTTGAAAAGCACCTGGAAATCTGTGTAGTGGTACCGCAGTGCAGGACATATGGGCGGACCGGCACGTGCAGAGGGGGCTGCCCGCGCAGGGTTCCAGGCGCTCTGGGGCCAGAGCGCCGACCAGCACGCACGCGGCCAGCGCGACCACCTGCAGCGCTCGCCGCCCGCATTCATCGCCAAACACCATCACTGTAAAATTACTCACATTATTCCGCGCAACACGATTTCAAAGAACGAAACGTTGACATTTTTTTCAAATAATTATTTTGTGAATGGAGTGACAAGGCGCGAAGGTACTCAGCAAAAAAAGAAAAATGTACTAAGCTTATGATTTATTTCTATCAGTTATGTGTTTCCTTGTATCACCATTAAAGTCTGATTACTGAACCGATTACCGATAGACCAATGTATTAGATATAAAGATATTTCATCGATAATTTTGTACCTAATGAAAATAATAAAACAACTGGTGATAATATAAAAAATACAGTTATGATTTGCTTTTAATTAATTATTGTTCCTATAATTCAAGATGTAAACCTGAAAAATTATACAGTAAAATGAAAATAGTATAGAAAAATAAAATTGCTGATTTCAGTGAAGTTAATTAGTAATTACGGCATATTTGATTTTCATTTTTGAAAACAGTAAAAAAGATCGCTTATCAGTTTTTATCCATTAACGAGGTCGGTTTCTATTAATTAAGAAACTGCTATTTGAAATCTTTAAAGGCTAAAATTTCCGAAGTTTCTTTGGTCTAAAACCGCGAATTTTACTTAAGGTTTTAGTTAACCAGGGCAGAGCTAAGATTAACAAGTTGAAGTGTCCCTGACCTGTTTGCATTTTTCGTTGGAAAAAATGTTCAAGCTCCTGCTACGAAAGTGCAAAAATAATGCAAACGTGCGCTATATGTATGTCGAATTGTATCAACATATTCCTACTATTATTACTTTTATAATAATAATAATAATATATTTATCTAACCACAATATGCATAACAATAGGAAAATACAGTGTTCATAATTTTAGTAACATTGTGGGAGACTGATGCCTAAACTAAGCTTTTGGCCTGTATTTCAGGAACCAGGTCTCCCCCCCCACACGACACAACAAAAAAATAACATACCATAACATAATGAGAAAAAAGAAAGAAACTAAAATAATATATTGTGCTGACAGAAAGTTATAAGTCAGTTTAGAGGGGCTGTTACTAAGTGTGTGTGTTTGTGTGTGTGTGTGTGTACACACACGTGCGTGATAATAAATATTGTGTGTAATTAGACACGGGTCTATACTTGGAAAGTCATGTTCGTAGTCATAGTTCATAGTTCATAGTCAGGTTCTCGTTATCTTCGTAGTTGAGCGTTAATAGCCAGTTAGATATTTTCATTTTACATTTGATTTTGTTAAGTTCATAGATACCGAGAATCCTTTTGACCTTATTGTACGGAGTTTTTCGTCCCATAATTTTCTCATCAAGAATTATAACATACATTACGTGATAGTAACGTATATTACGCATTCATATTAAACTTAAGATTTATTCATTTTTTAAATTGAATCCCTATGATCGCAAGAACACAAGTATAAATAATTTTCACCTGTCTGCAATCTGTGTAGCAAAAATATATCACATTAAATTATGCAATTCCGTAGCTTCAGTGGGAATGTGTTATTTTTATTACGTGATCAGGTTTTTTAATCTATTTAGCACATTTTACGTCAGATGACTGCTAAATAAACGAAACTGTTTAATAATTCCCAACGCGGCATATGCAAATAAACGTTTATCCAATAAAAGCCAGCTTTTGACTTCAACTAGCACTTAAAAATGTAAAGCAATTTATTTGTATGCTACCCTCATTATAATATTGTCTTTTTGTAGCCGTAAATGAAATTCATGAGTGCAGAATTATCGATTTTATTCAATAATTACTCTCAATACTCATTAGAATAATATGATGAGCCTTAGTTTGAATTTATTAAAAATTAAAACATTGCTATTCTAATGAACATCCGAAAAATAACTGTATTTATATTTACTTTCTGGTAGAAAATAACATAAGGAATTGTTTATTCGTTATTGAATTATTTTCACGCTGTCACAAGGTAATAGCATAGGAAATAAAATTTGGAGGCGCGCCAGAAGTTGGCTGGAACGCCTGCACCGCAGCTCGATTCAAAGACTACATTTGTGCATTGCTTTTCTTATGCAAATAAGTTTGCAAATGATTTTGCGAATTTAGCCCGATGGTGTAGCACAGGGATTTGTTATAAATTTACATATTAGGCATAGCTTTTGATAGACCTCGAACAAAATATAGCATTATTTCCTGTACTAATATTACTATATGACTTAGTAACAAAATATCCATTATTTCAATTGAGTTTCATACAATATAAATAATAAATTTTCCAGAGTAAATTTTAATGTTAATCTGTTCAAATTTCGGGGATAAGGATCTTATTATTTCATATTATTCTTTCGTAAATCAGCTTACACATAAAACTGTATTTTTTAATATTAAAATCCTAGAATTTTTTTCAAACCTGTTGTGATTAAACGAGTTGTGATTACCCCAGCAAATTAAAATGATTTAATATTTGATACAACTATAAATATTTCATACTCAACTATGTTATTCAATAAATGTCCTTAAATTTAAGTATGTTGGATTGCACACGTTCGAGTTTTGGAAATGCTATATTTCTCACCTAATAATAAACCTAATGTTTTATAATTTTGGTAGCGAGAATACAGTAATATGCAAGGCAATAAGTATTATACCTAGTATAGTTTTAAGAAAAAGAGTTTTTGGGAGACAAAAATACTTCTATAAGAACTATATTATATTAAAATACTAATATGAATGTTATATTCGCGGCTATTATGTAAAAAGTCGTCTTTGACTCTGCCAGCATGAATAGTAGTGGAAGTTTATAATGAGCATATCTGAGATGTCTGTTGTTATAGAGAACTTTTAGTTCCGCTTTGTTGGGGGCGAGCTCAATTCTAAATATTTTTATAATCATTAACTATTTAAGAACATATTATTATTTATTTAAATAAATCATTTTAAGTTTAGTCACAATCAAAACTGTTTGTGGATCAGTACAAAAACATAAAAACTATATCATAATTTAATAAGCATTGTGACCGTTATATGTTTACTCATACTTATAAGAACTTATAACATTACTTATTATTCTATAAGTATAATATAATTAGAAACTAAACAACTATCTATAATTCCTCAATGTACATCTATTTTAAATGTACGCCATGTTAAAATCTCGTTAAAGTGAAATATAATCTGAACTGTAGCCAAAGAACGTTAGAGCATGAAAAAAGAGATTTAATTTTCTTGAGCGCGGTTAACTGCGTATGCGAATGGCCATAGTATAGTTTTATATATCTCATATTAAAAACGTCGAAAAAGGACAATTTTAATTTTAATAAAGATTTATATCACCCACGAGTTTTCCAATACAAATGACCAATAATATTGTATATTTTATATATGTATAAACAAATGTGTTAGAATATAAATGTAATTATTGTTTTACGTTTGTATAGTACTTCTCTACATTTTATACGATACCAATTTGCAAGATTATGAATAAATTTATATTAAACTAGTGGACTCGTGGCCACATCGTTGGGCATAATGTTAACAATCCTTTTTTATATAGCCCATGACACTCAGCAATAATTTGGCTAATTATTGGTGAAAGAATTTTTTAAATTAGGTCCGTAGATCTCAAGATTACCCTTTACAATTTAACAAACAAACAAGCTTTACTTCTTTTATATATTAGTATAGATTAAATTTTACACTTGTCAATACTTTGAACATCTATATTTAATCATTTTAATAAAATCATTCTTAGTAGTAGTAATATCGCTGTGTTGGGTGTCTGTCTGTTTGTGTATGTGTTTGCCAAGACCCTTTAATTTTGTGACGCAGGATGATATCGAGTTTAAATTTAAACTATAAGCTCAAGTCTATGGTTCCTTAAAGTTATGAAAAATCACCATCAAATGATTACATTTTCAATCTGTTCATGATTTAATAATTTTAAAACAAATTTATACGGTAACGTTCGCAAAATTTAGTTTGATAAAATAATTACCTGTCGCGAGGTAGGTAATATTCAGCAAACTTGTTTTATAAATTCGTATTGGTAAAACTTTTTGAGAGTTCCTCCTTGCTAGTTTCATCAACGTGCACTACTTGGGTGGATACTTAAACGCAAATTACCCGGTAATTTAAAATTCTTGGCGCTATTCATGAATAATATATTACCACTAATGTTCTTTATAACAAAGTAATTTTGAAAGAGCTATTATTTAAACGGCTTTGATATGACGTAATATCAAACAATATTTGATTTATTGCGGAAGTTAAATGGTTTCACAATTAAATTAAAAGGATTCGTATGAACGGCTCATTGTGATGGTTTTATTATAGAACTGCTTTATTGTGTTAAAATTGGTACCTTATATATGAATGTAGGACACTTTAAAATAGATAGAATGGGTAACCATATAATATAAGGTAAGTATATACTTCTTAAATAATACGTGTCTTTTAAACGAGGAAAAAGTTAGAAACGGAATAGAAAAATAGAAGGCACATAAAATTTTATGGGTCCTTTGAAATCATCACGTTGTCAACACACATGACTTATTTTACTGATCTTTTCATCTTTTTACTGGTCTTTTTTTTAGTATTTTTATGGTCAGTTTTTCTTGAGCTTTGCAAGTGCTGTTTTGACATATAAAACTTACTTTATCTACTCAATTGATTAGCCTAAATAGTTCTATGATTTATTTCTCAAATCAAAAATGTTTTATTAATATAATAATCCCTAATATTATTATTTAACTTCTCCAAATATATTGTAAAAAAATATATTTAACATATACAACAGAAATGTGTGGTAATATTTTTGCGTGATGTTCAGATGCTCATAGATAGTCTATATATACAAGTCCCCGCATTAAAATAAACATATTAGAGATTTTTTATTTCATTAATTCATTAATAAAATCGATAATATGAAAATCAAAACAAAAGTGTTACATCACTTTTCGAATTCTAATGACAGAGACAGCAGTAACTTTTTCAATTAAATGCATTGTCATAGGGTCATGCGGTCATTGACACGTAACAGCTGATAGCTCTAAAGTGATGTCGTAGTGTCGATAAATTTAATGCTAGTCAATAGAAATAAAAAATCAATATCTTGATAATAAATAGTTCAAATGAAATGAATTTTTAATACATTCATTTAAAATTAGGTATTCTTTGCGATCCTTAAATATTACCACGCATTTCTATTACACGTTGTATATTGTTAGATATTATATATTTAAATCCTAACAAATAGTATCTACATTTCAAAAATGAGATAACTGACACAGCAGCGGGCTCTTTCAGGTAAATTTCTTAACCAATGTCGAAACATGGTACTTTTGTAACCACAGACACAAACAAGAGCTTTTACTCCTAATTACAAAGCACACAGTCTGTATATTCCCGTAACTTGCTCATGTATTTAATTTCAAAGTGTTTCTAGAGAACAAATTTCACAAGAAACATTCAGACATTTCGCTCTAACTAGTACATCATTAACTTTTTCTGTAAATGTGCAATTTGCTTCTCAACCATATGTCGTAGGAATATGGTATTTGCATCTGTTTTTACTTCAGTCTGTTACCAAAAGCGTTTAATTAATTGACTTTTACGCGGTAACAAAAGACGGTGGTATATTTATTCATGACATTATGTCGAATATTCGCTTTCGTGTAGTTTATATACGCCATAAAAATTCAAACGTTCACCTCAAAAGGCCCCAGAATGGAAAGGATGGAAAATAAACAAAGTGAAGAAAGAAATTAAAAGATGAAAGCGGCCGTAAACGAACAGCTTATAACGAGAAAGCGAGAAATTATTTTAAGATATCTAAAACGTAATGGTATCGCACAGGGATTCTAATTTTACGGGATAAAATGATCGTGACATTATAAATTCACCTCGCATTTTGGCGTAATACTAGAAAATTAACGTGGTTCCTCACTTCAAATAACATTTCAGAACAAAGCAGCAAAGTTCAGGATTTAACTAATTAGGATGTTGAATTATGTTAATTCTTTACGTTTAACTGTATATTTTTCAACTCTTTTAAATTATTTACATGGGATAAATAAAGCGTAGTTACGGTATACTTTAATATTTAACAATTTTATACTTTCGCTTTATTAAGGTATCTTAATCCATCGTATAATATTAATAAACAATTTTTAATAAAATCAATGATTTTATAAAATACAAATCATTGATTTTATTACAAATAAATCAATCAAAATTATGTACGCCTAACTTTCGTATTAAATTAAAAGTATACACATCTATTAATAATAATTCATATTAATAATTCCGCTAGAAAGTTCGCCGATGAAAATCTGTATATAAACTTTTATCCACTCGGAAGCTTTAATTTTTTATTGATGACATTTTAATGGTTTTAAGCACGATCGTTTCATTCGACAGTAGCATGATGAATGATCGGACTATAAAAATGAAATTTATTTAGCCTGATACTGCTAAACGCAGTTACATATGGAAAAAATTATAAATATGTTACACTAGAAAAAGAGTACTTTTAAGTAATACGAAAAATATAATAGGTTTACAGCACGAGTTTATAAAGTTTTATGTAATAACGGGATAGTCTATTGCCGTAATCCAGCTATAAATCCATCCTCCGTGCCGTTTGATGTATTATCGTAACGAATTTCATATTTTATGTCCTAAAATCTAAATAATTCCAGTAATGCAGCCTGTAATAAATGATGTTTGTATTCTTTATTCAAGGAAATATATACGTACACAAAACTGCAGCTACATTAAGAAGCAATTAAATTTTTTGCACCTTTCACTTCTAATTATTTTACAAAGTGTTTTATATCTATTACGGGCGAGAAGAATAGAAAAGAATAACATGGAAATAGGGTACTGATTTTTCAGAGGCGTGAATACCTACCGCAATATTTAAAATTTTCCTGTTTCGTTTAAGCCGGCCTACCGTTACTGTATAACAGTAGCATTTTTCTAAAACAATAATGGAATGCGTTGGCTGCATACACCTATTTTATCAACGTTGTATAGACACAAATCCGTCCATTTAGGCATGGATAACGCTTTTTGGGTTTTATCTATATTCTGTAGTTGTTTAAAATTTAAGATATGTAACATACATTTTTCGCTCTTCTTTAAGAGACATGACTCTAGCTCGCTGCAAATGCAAGTTACATTATGTATTCATCAATATTGACAACGCAGCAGGGATAACAAGAATTGATGGCTTTTCGAACTATTGGGTTTGGACAGTTTGACCTGTATAGACCATTGAAAATAGTATGATACCTAAAGTGTAGACTCCCGGGGTCTCTCTACTTTGATCTACTTCAAAATACAAATTCTGACAGCACTGAGCTTAGCGTCAAATTCGTAGCAGTCTCGGGCGAGGGAAAACTTAGTTGATTGACATTGTATGAAAAGAAAAACAACACATCTAAACTTCTATGCATATAGATTTTTTCGTAATAACGTCCTGAATTTTCTTATAACCTAATGTTTGATTGATCACGCCTGATTAATATCTGCCAACAGTACCGATGCGGTGATAAATTCTTGCCTTTAATCACTGCACGGGTGACCAATAGCACTAATGAAATACGTATTTTATAACAATTAGCCTGTTCAAAGGAAACCTAAAAATGTATTAAAAATAATGTGAATATAAAAGTGTTAGAAGTGCAGAGTTCAAGCGCAAATCACGAATAGCACGGCAGAGAAAAGGGGAAATAAATATAAGCAAACATAACACAATTGCGACGGATAACACGAAACGTTTCCGCCTATATCGGATGCGAGGGTTTAAGTATGTCACACGAGTTAAACTTTTTTCCAACAAAAATAACATTCGCCGAGTTCACTATCAGAAATTCGGCAGGCGGACTGAACAGGGAGTTCCCACGGTTATCCAATGACACCCGTCGATTCGATTGACTAATGGACTACGAATCGTTCCGGCCTGCAGCTATTTAAATGCCTTAATGGTGTAAAACGCCGCCTTATCGACTCACTTAACTATTTACATACGTCAAATAGAAAAACCAAGAATTTATCGGCCGACAGCAATAACTTATTCACATCCCGACTTGCCCAAGTAAACTAAGATGAGATTTTCCACGAGTCGTCTATACATTATTTAACAGAAGGTTTGTTCCATAACGTCCTACTCATTATTTTAATAGTTTAAATTAAATTCTCAATCTTTTTCATTGTTATTTTTGTGTATTGGTAAATAATATAAAAAGCTTTAATTTAAAAATTTAAAAGCATTTCGGTGTCACAAAATCCTCTTGTGATTGATAGTAAAGTGAAATATTTAACTCAGCATAACCTTCATAAGAAAATTACCTTAGAAATAGATAAAAAACCATTTATCTTCAAGGAGCTTGTATTTGTCGTTTATAGTTCATTCTTTTAGCCAGGATTATGTTTCCTTAAGAAAAGCCTTCTTTGCATTCCTTAAGGAAAAATAAACAATAGTTTCATGTTTTATTTCAGCACTCAGTTCAAGCATCGTTGTATCCCAGTTTGTAGTCTATGAAAGCGTAATCACGGGCACAATGAGGTATACTGTCTTACTTCCCATACAACGCTGCCTGCACTTTCAGCATTTACTCAGCATCCTACAACTTTGTACAGCTCTTTAATGTTTTGTTTTACGGCTCTAGTGCTGTATTAACTGGAATAGCAATAAATAATTTGCCTATATAGGTATAAGAGCACGTAATATCACATGCCTCATGTTACTTTTACGTTCAGAGCTTCACTGCATATTGTGTTTCATTCTTGTGTGTACCTGTTATAAATTGTACTATTTATATACCTCCTACTCATTATGAATGCGTAGGTTTGTGAGGATTTATGTATTAGCTTAGCTACTTCATAGATATGTTGGTTACAAAATTGTATAAGCATTGTAAATTCTATCCAACTTAACAGATAAAATGGCTTTCGTATATAATGCTGTAATCCTTAGTACTAGGTATAAAGATTTTGTTGGACATGTATTTGAATTTGTCGGTTGTAGGTAACTTTCAAATTTCAATAGAGTGTAGAGTTGATGCTCTCTAAAATCCAATTAGTAGAACCAGGTAGTTCTCGACTAGCATGAACGAAAAGAATGTAAATTTATATTAATTACACAAATCTAGTGAATTTGAAACACTTTGATTCAATACTATATTTAGTAAGTAGTAGAAATTATAGTAAAATATGCCCAAAAGTGTTACGTAAGAATTATTACCTATTATTAGGCCTACCTATTATAATCCGAACGCAAAGAAGTACCTTAAAAATAATATTTCTGGAGTCTGGCGAGAGTCAGTGACTAATATTGATTAATTGTCAGTAGATATGCATAAATGTTTTAATTGATGATCTATAAAGTTCTACGTTGTTTTCTTTATTTTTAAATGTTTTGTTTCTATACCTACATATAATTAATGAACGTTGTTAACATTTTTTTCAGTGTGTAAAATATTCATTTATATGAACAATTTTAAAATCTAGGTAATTTTCAAATTACAAGATGATATATTTACATCGTAATAAATAATTTAAATGGTCTTGAAAGGTAAATTTCACAATTGCAAATCATAATATTAAAAGCGCGCTTGCTCGAAAGGCTATTAATAACACACTAGGGCTTGATGAATTGGCGTTCTAAATAGGACGAGATTAAATAATGACGAGTCCGTATCGCCGCTCATAAACAAACTTCCTATCGTTTAGAATACCACTCACAAATTATTCAAGGCTCTGAAGACATTCCTGAACATCATTTTAACTACGTAATTTAATAACATAATTTAATTACTTATTAATTTTAACAGAAAAAATATCATATTCGCAAAATTATGTATTTATAATTAAACAGTGATTAATTATAATTAATCAATCAAAAATAAAACTTACGTATAGTTATAATGAATCACGTCACATAATCACAAATCGTCCCAATCCAAAGTTTAAGAGCAGCACGAATACAACTTGTCCCAATTCACATGGCACTCGCGTTTGCCTGCGCCTTTGAATGGTAACGAAACATTTTGAAGTTAGCGGGCGCAATGTACGGGCGCACCGGTTGTGAGCAGCGCAGATGTCCGCCTACAAATTGAGCCGGATTCAGACTGAATTTGAAGGCTGCTAAGGCTCGTATGGGCGGGCGCCGCGCGCCTCTCGTCTACCTCCGCTACCTGGCCCCGACATATTTCACTATATCGCAGATATTCCGCTATTATTAGTTTTAAATGAGTTATCTAATATAGTCAGTTTGTAATATAATCATTATTATTAATTAAAGCATGTATACAGTATTGTTGAAATGTTTTTTCATGCAAGGATTAAAATATCAAAAAGAAATACTTTATTAATTTTTAGGTAAATGTTGATTGTGAGATTTAAACACGTAACCTCCTTTAAATAAATAATCTATTATAAACACGACCTTCAGAAATAAATATCAATAATAACATCAATTCGGAAAATAAGAATTTTCTTGTAACAAATGAATCTAAACAGAACTGATCGATTTCATTGCTTTTTCTGAAACTATGTTGAATTTCTCGTCGGCTACAACAATAACGTTGCATCAAAGCGATTTACAAGAGGTCGAGTGAATCTCATAGCTGGATGAAATTAAAATTAGGCAGGTCAGGTTACGTAATCAATACCTATTTGACCTTTATATTAATAGTAAAGTTGCTATTGGAATTTTAATTAATAATATTGTGGTTTATTATACGCTGATAAAAATAGGTATTGTTTATAAATACACGTTTATGGAAAACGGCAAGGTATTGTTTTAAGCTCTTTGAAAATATAGCTATCGTGAACAAATATGGACGTTAAAATTTTACGTAAAAATGACTACTATTTTGTAGTGAAACTAAAATATAGGAACAAGCTTAATAAAAACTATTTATACATGGACACGTTGTCAAATATTTACGATAAACCAAACACATAAAACCAACATGGCCTACTTTTACAGACAATTTATTTTGTCTACTTTACATATTTTTTCAAATATTATTTTAACCCTACGTTGGCCCGTAAACACAAAGTCAAGCACTCATAAACAACGGAGTCGTAGGTAGCATTGTAAGTCGGCAATATCGGAATATCGAGAAAGGCTTTTCAATATTTGAAATAAGATATTTTACGTAGATCAGGCTACCTATTAATAAAACAAAATGTACTCCGGATTCGAAGGCGTTGTTTTAAATTTTTATTCATTATTAATTGATCGTTACTCTAATTAAGGTAAGGAAATTTTAACTGAACTCGAACAATTTGCGTAAAGCTAAGTAAGTTTAAAATGTTTGTTGTAATTACAAAATTAATTACTGTTTTGGTTATGTTAAATTTCATTTTACATGTAATTACGTTTGTATTGAAATCATAACGAATTAATCAGCTATTGAGTTTGGTGGATATCAGTAATATCGTTGAATTATAAAGGAATTTAAATTAATTCTATCAATAAATTAAAGTTCATCACGCTACAGCCGTAGCAAGCTTATATAATAATTACTAATTACAATAAAAATACATAATTGAATTGTATCAAGAAGATGTAAAATGGTGAAAGAATATTTAATAAAGTGCACATAATTGTCGAGGTGAGTGGTGGCCGCAATTATTTACTGGCGAGACATAGGGGGATGAAGAGGTTTTGAGTCGACGCCAAGTGCGCGCCAACATCCTCACCGACCGTGTTAAGACTGTACTCTCGAGTGCTCATAAGCCTATACACTGTTCACCCCAGCATGGATGCCTCCTTCTAAACCTCTAAACGAATCAACAACTCTCAATACGCAATAAACAGCTAATGTAACTTACTCATTTACTAGCGCTCAATGAAAAGCCTAAAGACTCTCAGTATTACCTAGAAGATTAAATTCCTGTTTACGGGCAATGTGTAAACAAAAATATTTAAGAAGTTGCTCTAAGAAGAACCGTCTACGAGGGATATTTTAATTTAGCCGCGGGAAGAACGAGCCGTGCAAAGATAATAGCGGTTCGTAAAATAAAGCCTTTGTGACATTATTTTGTGTCACAGCATCACTCTTGCGTCTTTCGAGGTCGGCATTTTGGCTAGTGAAGTTTATTCTGCGTTAAAGTTTTTCATTAATTTGCTTTTACCTCGAAGTTGATTAACGTTTTCCGTTCTTTATTTTCATTTCCGTGTTCGTAGCTCACAGCGGGAACAATGTCGAGAGGAGATAGTAAGGGAAGCCAGCTTCATCTACAAAGAACTTAAATCTTTCAAAGCTTACGGCGTGCTATTATTATTTCAGTCTTGCATGAAACATACTGAATTGCGATTCAGAGACAGGCTTTGGAGTAATTACTTTGCGAAGAAAGGGGAAAAATAGCAAAAATTAAAAACAATAGTTTTCTTATGTACTACGTGGCAATATTATCTTGTATAACAAACGTTTTCTTAAGCTTATTTTATTGTTGTGTGTTAGATGAGTAATTGCTGAAATCGTTGTATTAAGTTATTGATGCACCTACTACTGCTACTGGGGGATATTTACTTAGAAGTTTTCACATGGACAGATAAAAAAATTATTTCAAGTCTAAGTCACAAATACATGCATGTATTTGTTTAATTGTGACTTATTCTGATGGTTTCCGTGTTATCAAATAATGAATTCAATTAAAACGTAAAACAAAACCCATTTTGTAGTTAACCTTATGGATAGGAGGTATACAGAAAATTAAACTCCATTTTGTCAAACATCCAAAGTTTTGCGAACAATTTTTATTGACGCAAAAACACTTGAAAAATTTTATTTCGCGTTACACTGTTATAGGGTACGATGCTATCATGTTGACTGTGAGGTGAACCAAAAGCTTTCAGAATAAAAATTTCAATGAATATTCGGCCAGCCCTTTAAAAATCAATACACAATCTAAATTTATATTTCACGATTCGTTTTAATTGTCTGGATTGCATAGATTTTCCATTTATATTTCATTTCACAGTGTCATTTAAATTTATACAGAAAGTTGCATAGGCAATAGGAATACTTTTGTCTCTTAATCTTCTTTGTCTAATAATAATTGATGATAGCTTAACGATACTTAACTTTTTTTTACCTTTATATTTAACAGTATTTTTTTTTTCACATATTCTTTTATAGGCAAAATTTTTGTACAAAAAGCTTCATTTGTTGTTAATTATTAAAGTTTTAATAAACTAATCCGCTTTAATTTCATTGTAAAATAGATCTACAATCTTAAATCCTTTAATAGAACTAATAAATCAGCGAGCACTTGAAGCAAATTGAATAACTAACTCGACAAACAAGAATAAAATAGCCACTATCGTAAATTACGTTACTGTGTATCGAAGTCATTCTTGCCACTTCATCTTGTCAAATAGAATCTAGCTTGGGCTGGCTACACTGGATTGGGTTAAGCGAGTACGAGCCGGCACTGTTCAATGTCGGCAGAGCAGTCGTTGTTCTCAAAATAACGTTCAACGGCTGTGCTATATTTGAAGTGTCTCGCTACTTGAATAATTTATAAGTCGAGCTCGTCTCTGAGTGCACTGCATTTCCGGAGCAGTAGTTTTAGTCCTTAAGATAACGGATGAAATTAATGAATAAACGGATGCACACTTCGGATTCTGCTCGCAAAAATTCCAACTGCATTACTCAGCCATTGTTTCAGCGCCATTCGAGTTCCATCTGTATTTGTAAAAATAAAAACTACGGTTACAATTTTAATTACTGCCGATCAACGAGATTGTTTTTTGGATCACGGGATACTTTAATAATTTTTTCGAGTTGTCGTCGTATGATATCCAATTTCATTATGATACGAAATGTGGAGTTTGCGAGAGCGATTGTTAACGTTTTCATTAGGAGATACACGTGCGTGTAACAGATAATTAACAGTTTGCGTGAGGGCGCTAATTATTATTTTTTTGTATAAATTATGAATATAGCACGCGACCGCGAAGTTATCGAAATAATTGTTCAATTATGTCACACGATGCATGAAATATTAGTGCCAGCTATCTGGAATTGAGGCTCTAATTGCTCATGCAATTGACGCTTGACGTTGAAAAAATTATTATCAATTTATACGAAAATAAATAAAAAGCAACTGTTGTTTTTTGAATAAAAGTTGCGATCTAATGCAACATCTCGTACTTTCGTACTTAAACACACATTGGATATTGTTTTCTCGTCTTTCATATTGGAGGGTGTAAATACGGAAGTAAATCACACAAAGAACAGGAATCGATATAAAATAATGATCGATGTGTTAGTATGTATATGCATAATTATCTATATTTGATGTATACCTAGTTATTCAATAGCTAATTAAAACCTATTAAAACTCGTTATTGTGTTCTAAAATTACCTAAAACCAGACAAGATTTAAATGTTCTATTTCCAGTATAGGCTGATTTTCAGTTTAACTAGGGGAGGGTACAGAAATCTACAGTAAGCAATTATTAGCGGCGGGACACGGTTGAATGTTAGCATAAACCCAACGTTACAAGATTTGAATTTACATGTTTCATTTGTTTGTAACAAATATTAGCCAGTTTTGTCCGGCGAGAATTCAGAGCACTTAGAATATCAAGTAATAAACATTTAATATTAATGTTTCAACCTTAATCCAAGAATCGCTGAGAATGAGCTTTAATCCGGTAACTTGGTCCAGATATTTAAATCGCTTCAATATAACAACACTATAAAATAAGTGAAACGGTTTAGTTTCACAAAAATTTCATATTTATTTATTAAGTTTTATTATTATAGTTTGGAAAAAAATATTTATGTATATATAGGTATAAAATAACGTAAAGCACATAATTTTTTTGTTCCATGTATTCATAAATTGAATAGGTATAATCTCAGTGTTGATAAGAATTGAGGAATGAGTATCAGTAATGTTTTTATCGTTAAATATACTATAGGTCAATTAACGTTTCAATTAAAATGTTCAAATTATTTTAGAATCAATATAATAGAAAAAATCAACAATTAAATAATTAACTAATTAAGTTGCCTATAGGAAAAAAAAAATTTGGAACATATATTTCGCACATTAATCGTATTATTATTTTGTAGATGGACGTTAAATGTTTCTTGGTCTCTATTTTAACTTATTCCAATTATAAAAGTAACATAAGCCAGCTTAATGAACTATAACATTTATCTTCTGTAGACATAGAATGTATATGAATTTGTAATAGCCATAATGCAGTACGCGAATAACAATAAACCAGGCTACATACGAGTACTACATACCAAGCCACTTACCATTTACAACACGTATACAAAATCTATTTTAAACAATAATTTAATAGTACTTATAACACAAAACCATTCATACATAATACTCAATTGATAGTCATGTTACACGTTGTTTAATTAGATTCTGTTAAGCTTTGTTTAAACACATTTTAGAGCACACAATCATATTGTTAATTAAACTATATTTTTATTCTTACTTGTAACAAACATTTATATAATTATACGACGTAAAGTTTCAACTTATGACTATTAAAATTATTTATACTGACGTAAATTCTACCCCCCGTCTTTAACCGGTAAGAAAAGTCTGCCTAATTTACTTTAACTTATTCACTACGACTCACAATAGGTTCGTAAAAAGTCTCGTACTACGACTACAAATAGAGGTAGAAGTGGGTTAATTTTCAAGGTTCATTACTTGGTTAGTTTTGTGAGGAACATACAAATTCAGTTTACAGTTTATGTATTATGTATTCGGAGTGTTCATTAACTAATAGTCGCCTATTAGGTATGCACAAAGTCTTCTGTATCTAGTTTAAAAGGCCAAGCCACATGGAGATGGAGTAGGATCACAGAGTTATTTATACAGTGGATTAAATTCGGGACACAGGATAGTGATTAATAAGTTCTTAATGAAACAAATAAAGTAATCTGGAACTTACCGACGCTAAACATATAAATCCAGTCTATACACATGAAACATTTTGAAAATGCAATTTAAAATCGGAGTTTAAATGAATGTACCGCAGGAATTATGTTCGATTACATTTAATTAAATTTAAAACAAGAGAGCTACGTAAAATTGTGCATCTCGTTTATATACAGAAGGTTGAATCAAAATTCGGGGTAGCGGCGTAATTTGGTTGAAATTTTCATTAGCATTTATTAGGTCTATGTTGAACTGTTTGTTTTTATTGTTACAGAAGTCACGGTGCGGCGGCGAAGACATTTACAAATTAACTGTGTAGCTGCGACAATACAATATTAAAGATTGATGTTTGATTTTGCGGTATGTTTTTATTTATTCACTTTACAATCGGTTAACATTTTGTTGGATTGGATTTTAGGAATAAAATCAACGTGTGAACAATGGGCTGCCGTAGATCATGCGTAGCATGGAGCTACCGATTAACTACCACTACAACATACCAAATGTCAGGCGAAGGAAAAGATAAAGAAGCCTGCAACATTCCTAGTTCGTGTACAGATTACATGTTAAAACTAAAATTTTTAAGCGAAATAATCATTCTACTAATATTTAAAATATTCCTTTTGAACGTTATATGATTGCATGAACGATGCACAAAGTTTTCTTGATTTTTCTCCATGGTCTCTTTTTTATTCATTGTAATTTTTGTCGTAATGAGGTTTCATATGCTTAAAATAATAGGGATGCGAGCTGAATATTCTCAAAGTCAGTTTTGTAGAATCTGGTGTAGATCTTACGAGGCAAACATAATCCAGTAAGGTGAATTTGATGACATGATGTGATTCATCTTGCTCCGGCTTCTCTCTATACTGAAACGAGATTATGAATATACATAATATGTATAAGATGCTTTTTGGATTTGCTTTAAGCATATGATAATATTATGTTCAACAACTTAGTTATCATTGGTTATTTATGTTACTGAATACAGTAGTGGTTGGTCTTATTATTATATCTGGATTAGTTTTAAAATAACATTTATTGATATGAATTCAGGACATGAATGACTATTTAAAATAAATAAAATTTCGAACTCAGTACAAACAATAATTGAATCAAATCGATTTTAGTAAATTTAAGCGGGAAGTGCTTGGTTTGGCCTTTTGGTATCTTTTTATAAGAAAAGTTATAAGTAATTAAATTAATATTCGCAGACCGTTGATTAAGATGCTTCGGGATGCTTTTAGCATAAATGTAGACGAGGTAAAATTGAAAGGGAGAAATAATTTGATGGAATATTTTGTGGAAATATCGCTTTCACTTCTGATCGTCTCGGATATTTGAATAATAAGAGTGACCTAGAAATTATTAATATAATCGCAGCCGGGTTAAAATTGAAAAGCCAATTTATCAGAGCTTGCCCTGTTATAAAATAAAATGGACACTTAAATATAAATATGAAATATTCTACAGCAAATTTTTTTAACCTCTAAAACAATTTTTTGTGTGGCAGGAAAGGACATTGTATTTTCTTATGAAGTCAAGCAAATATCACAGGGTACAAGATAGTTTTCATATGTCACGTTTCAAGTGAGGAGAGGCGTCTAGCACCTACACTTCGTTACAAAAGAACCTTGTTTAAGGGCTCGGTGAACACAGTTTCTTGAAAATGATACACCTTATTAGAGGCAACTGTAACTTTGCGAAACGTAAACTTAACTACAAATTAATTAGTGCGTTCTAGTTAGTACGGTGTTGGAATTCACAAGACGAGGTACCTGCGGCAAAGGCTTGCTTATTTATTTTAAATATTGCAAATTAATACACAGAACTCGGTAAAGCGATGTAGAACAAACGAACAAGATAAAACTTTATTTTTATGCCAACGCAAACACATTTATCCCTAAATAAATGTTTCACGGACTTTTGGACGGAGGCTTTTTAGGCATCTTCTAAGATTACATTGTTTCTACCACCTGAACTAATAAAAGAAAATGGATTTTATTTTTCGTAAATTACACGCAGTTCAAGTACTTCAAATTTATATTATAGAAGGTCTACTACGTACTTTATATCGTATAATGTACTGTGCTTTAGTTGTTGAACAGGACGAAGTAATTTACGTAATAATTATAAAAAAATTTAAACAAGAACTCTAATCTCCAACGCTTTGTATAGTAGTTTAATGTTTTTTTTTGAAAATAATTACTATACAGTGTAATATTAATATTAGAAACTCACAGTATAGTAAATACCTATATCTAGTACCATTTTAATTAAATATCAATATTAATTAAAATGGTACTATCATATCAAAAGGCAGGTATAATGGATTTTAGATAATAACAAGCAAACGATAAAGTAAGAGGAAAGTTAAATTTAAAGTCTCTGTTATTGAACTTAATGAATTATTCACAAGTCAAAGAGTTGATTTTAAACTTCGCAAAGACAAACTTTTCAGGGGCCAAAGGATCACATTAAAAACATGCTAATTATTTTAAAAAGGTTTAAGAGGGTACGTGATTATAATTTTAAGACGCGTTAAGAGAAAACAGTTCGTTAATGCACGCTAAAGTCGGGATTCGAGAATGTCATAGCATTAGCGGAGCCGTTCTAACTTCCCGAGAGAGTTGGGCTCTGTAAGGAGATACCTCTATACTTAAGTGTCTAATTAGCCGTAAATTGCATTCAAAATTAGCCTCTTGGTCGAAAATTGGGTTTAAATAGCTAATTAAGAATAATAAAATGAAATTGTTGAACAATTTCTTCAACGATCGTATTGTCTGCGAACTGGAGATAACTGCTTTTGTTGACGCTCAATTGCTTTTATTGCGCATAAATGAGGTGACAAAAATAACATGGACGCCATTGGAAATAGATGACACTAAGTATCGTTGATAAATACTTTTTGTAATATAAAACTTCATAAGAGGTTAATTTTATAATTAAACAGTGTCATAAAGAATTATTATTTTATTCTTGGACATAATTATCCATTTTAAAATATTTCTTACAACTGTACTATATATAACTTTAGAAACTATATACATCTATTAAATGTATTGTTAATTCTCACGTGACTGCGCATTGGGTATGATTGATCACTCTCGACATTCATCTTCGAGCCTTCGGCAACACAGCGAACCTTCTATTTGTTATTAATTGAAATTGCGCGCTGCATTCCATATAGTTTTAAGTATCCCAGAATAGAACACGTACAAAATAAATAATTTGAATTGTATAATAAAATGCATGCAATAAATACCAAAATAAATCAACCCTTATTTGCCGATTCTAATAAATCTGTTCTGGTGACTATAAATATATTTCGCGGAGCGATTTTCAGTGCAAAGCACGTTACGGTGTAAACAAAACACAAAGGAAATTGTTTTTCGTATAGCAAAAAGAAAGTAAAATGCTTGAAAGTTGAGAGTTAATTTATTTCGAAGTTGTTTGCGAGTAATTTGTTGTGGCCCGTGCTCTGGGGAAGACCGCTGGCGCACATTGTGTAACAAACTTTTTTTCGTTCGAAATTTGACTCGGATACGCGGGACGTGTCGCCGGCCGTACCGGCTTTTGATAAGCCCTAAATGCAGCCACCCTCATTAGCGAGCTGCGGCTCACCGAAAAAAGGGATATTTTCCTCTAAATATAATTAAGATTTGATATATACTCTTCAGCGATAGAGAAAACTTAAAAAAATATATAAATTGAAAAGTAGCTCAAAAAAAAAAAATATTCATAATTAGTTTTTATTCGACGCAGATAAGACAAAGTTATTATGCAAGTACCTAAGCAGTTAACGACGCCCGCGCCGGCGACCAATCGCAGATCAGTTTCTATTCATGTCCCATACCTAATAACTCATCTATTATATGAATAATGCATTCGCGCCGTACTTCGTATATCCCAACATAAAACTTTTTTCCTAAGTGGAGATTGACGAAAGAAAATAACAACAAACAAAGTTTTTAAACACTAGCCTATTAAAAAAACGTACCTACTACTACATTATCTTTTCTGCTGTCTAAACTGTATAAAAAAAGTATTGCAACTTCAGGATGTCCAAAGCTTTTTATAATGTATGATTTTCTGTGACAAGAAAAGGATAACCAAATAATATTCAATAATGAAATATGTAATGAGCTGTTTGTCGTTTATTTCTACTAGTCCTTACACGGTCTCGGACTGGGACAGATTAACTTTCTTTGTATCATGCGACTCCGATTCTCCTAATACCTTTTAAGATACTTAAGTGGGGTCTTGAACGACTTAGCTATTCATTAATATAACGAGTTACCATTAATCTCTTTTCAATCTTTGATATTGGTTTTTATTACGAATCAAATGTTCATTTTAAGTACGATCAATTGGGGTATCACGAATTGAGTACAGAGATTTAAAGCCTCATGTATTGAAAATAAATTATTGTTCGTTTGCCTCGCTCGAGGCAACATCGAGAATGGCTAGATTAATTACGACTTCAAAATTTTGTTTCTAGATTAAGGTAGGTTAAAGCAGTGAGAACAAATCTATACTGTGCAATAAAGCTGAGGATTTTTTTTTGTTTGAACGCGCTTAGCTCAGGAAGTACTGGTTTGAATTGAAAAAATATTTTTTTATTACAGATTTTTGAATAGACAGACCTTTTATTGAAGAAAGCTTTAGGCTACATAACATCACGCTGCGACTAATAGGAGCGAAGAAATAATGTAAAAAGCGAGCAACGGCTAGTAAAATGTATAAAATTACTTAGAAAACTTTCTTTTCAGGTGATAGTTTTTAACTCAGAAACATTTTGTCTAAAATAGGGTTCAAATATTATTATTTATAGATGCGATCAGAAATTTGGCAGATTCATAGCTGCAGAGTGAAACCCGATCTGTTTGGTCTATAAATATTTTGTATAATTTTTTGACGTCATTGTACATGTAATCGATAAGAAGTTCATCGGGCCACATATTTAGAATATCAAAAAGTAAAGTGAGTAACAATGTCTGATATAATACCTATATAATGTTTTGTTAACCTACACGTTCCCATTGATTAGATTACATATAATTATAATATATAATTTGACATAACAAATACCAAATACGATTATATACTACGCAAAATTGCTGTAATTTTATGAAATAATATAATTGGAGGCCATGTCTAATCCTGCCTACGCAATATATCAAATTTTCCGCGTAGACGGTTTGATCAGAAGGGATATATATTTTTTTAGCATCGACGTATTTTCTATGCCGAGGTGTTATTGTCGGTATTCGTCGTCACTGTTTAATTCAATACATTTCCGTATCGGATGTGACGGAGTTAATTTGATGTCCGACAACGGGAACCAATAAAAATGAATTTTTAATAGAGTTAGCGTACCCTCTTCAACGTTTACCGGATTAAGTATTTAATGTAATCGCTATAATTTCTTAATTGTGAAGGATTTATAGTTATAAATACCATACTTCTATATTTTACTAATTTTTTGTTATGATACTTGAAAAGTACTTAATATGTACTATGTATGAATGACTTAAGCTCAATTACTCATAAAACTTAATTACATATGAACAAATAGGTTGTTTCAATGAAATTAATTTAGTTGATTAGTCTTCACGCTAATTCTATTTGATTATACAGTAAAAATATATAACAGCATTATATAAAATTGACCTTAAAAGCAGCAGAAATATTCGTATAGCTTCATCCGTTATTCAGTGTATGCAGGTGAGAGCGGTTTTGACCTCGGAGAATAACTTACTCTGAATCATTTAAAATCTTATGTGGTAGTATCTCTGAAAGCCTAGTATTCAACGTATTTTTAACTAAATTATTTCTCTTTTTTACGATTCTTACAATAGTTGACCTAGATCCGTTTTGTATATATCATTTTGGGTTGAGTAATATATGTAACGTGATTAAACTACACCATTATTTTTCTAGCATTATTATTTTAAAAACCTTTAACAAAGTTCCAGAAAAATAAAAGTCTAAACAGAAGTATTTTTTGTCGTTTAACCATATTAATACTGAAAAAGGGTTACTTAATAAAACTGTAAAAGTATGGCAAGCCTTATCTATGGTTGGCTTTGCTATAAAATTATGCACCCTACTTTCACGCCACTCCTTCCTTATAAACGGACATATTTTCATGTAAACACATTGTCAGTGAGTATCGTATTTATGTATTCTAAATGATATGGTGTATTGTCAACGCTACGGCGTTCGCGGAAATACTGCACAGTATGCGGGCGTGCAAATGTTTGTATTATAAGTAGAGTTCATACCATTTCGCTACATTAGGTGAATTTCATTTACGCGAAACAGTAGCGAATTATATCCCAGCTGCAGTATGCTCATAGTTTAATGACTCAATTTTGCATGTTATTTATCTATAACATACCAAATTTATTCGTAAGACTCACTATTAAATATGAAATGTTTTAAATTTTTGTCACTGATAAATACAACAGTCAGAAAAATGTTATCTTTAAAAAATTATATGTAAGGGACGATCTTCACGTTATATCAGCTTTGAAGTATATCATCGTGCTTTATCGATAGATTCTTGACAAGACACACGTTTTTATAGGCGCTAGGAGGGCCTTTGTACCGTCTAAGCAATCAAAGGATGGCTGACACTGCGATAATTTTAGCCTGAAGTATGCTTCAAATATATAACAATAATTACACAAGTGTTTCGTCAATTGGTGAATAAAATTGAGACGTTTGAAAGAAAAATAGCTCGTGGCAATGAATGAAGTTGCCTTCCGAACAATAAGTTTCTCTGTAGAAACTGCCTTCCGAACCGGTGGTAAATGTTTTTTAATAATAGCATAACGAATCGAAAGTGTTACTACATGTAGCCTAGTTGAATAATATACTTTTGACGTTGACTTTGACTTTGAATGACACACGACTAGTCTAGAATCGAAATTAATTTTTATTTAACATTTCACGGATATTATTTTTTGGATAATTATTAAGATATTAATAAAAAAACTAGATACAAAACTTATAGATCCGGCTCTGTAGGTGCTGCAGTCGCGGTGGTGTCCACGGTTAACCGCGCTGTTCATTTTTCTGAACATTCTGTGGTCTTCGTTTCTGACAGTTATTTTTAATTACGCGTTTATAAACGAGCTTCATTGGTTTTTTAGTTAAGGGTGGGCTGATACGTTTGTGCTTTCATATTACAACGATTATGCGGTAGGTGGTGTATTAAACGTTAATTATTGTATGTTTGGGTTTATTTGTAATTAATAGTATTCGGAAACATAACGATAAATAAATATATTAAGGGTTGTATGGGTTATATTCATACCTTTAACGGTATGAACACTTATGCAACTTAAAAATAACAGAGAATTGCATCAAGAGTCGGATCTGAGCAAGGTAAAATTCTTTTCATTCAATGTCTATCGTACATATTCCATCCGGCCTAGTATTATTGACCCCTCATTCATTAGAAAAGATTCAGTAGTTTAGGCGCTAGGTTCAACATAACGATACACTAATTATGGACGAATCAAACGTTATAATTTATTTGTTCATTTTTAAATGCTAACATCAAAACCTGAAAACATTCTAAATATAACTAAAAAGTACAAACACCGCTTTCTCTTTATTACAGGAAAATCTAAAGGCCTGTAAATGGAT
>DWAJ01000305.1:0-37207 GCA_018238005.1 Eurema mandarina
TATCTATATCTATATAATTCAAAGGTGACTGACATAGTGATCTATCAACGCACAGCCCAAACCACTGGACGGATTGGGCTGAAATTTGCAGTGCAGGTAGATGTAATAACGTAGGCATCCGCTAAGAAAGCAATTCCCGAAATTCCCGCGGGAACGGGAGTTAGCGGGAAAAAACATTTGTATGAAAAATTCTGAACCGCTTACGTTAGACGCTTGAAATTTGGCATGTAGGTACCTTAATAAACTTAAAGGTTATTTGCAACAGGATATTGCAAAATTCCCAAGGGAACGGGAGAAAGCGGGAAAAACATTTGTATGAAAAAATTTAGGAAAAAAGATTATAAGAGAGGGAAGGGGGGGGTCAAAGTTTATATGAAAGTCCACGCGGACGGAGTCGCGGGCAACAGCTAGTATACCTATAAATCGGTTAATTCTGCAGTGCTATAGTGATAATCTCTGGGTCTACGAAACTGTATTTAAATTATTTTACTTTAGTAAATTATTTTATCGAGATACTTTTTCTTAGGCTATTTATGCTATTTATAGATTACAAAAAATATGGGCGGGGATTTTAATACCAAAAAATAAAAGTTATGTTTATGTATTTCTTTAATATCAAATAAGCTGAAGGTAAACTCAATTCTAATTTGTCTACTACTAAAAAATCTTTAATAAAATCTATTTTTAAGTATCCACAGTAATAATATTTTCTTTCTTTGCGCCGCTGTATCATATTCTGTTGAGCGCCACAACGTGGTCAAAGTTACAATGTATTATATGCAGTGTTTACTTTGCTAACATATGAATATGTTACGTACAGTGTACACTCAACACTTAATCTGATACAACCACATCGTTTTCTCTATGGAAACAAAAGCCAAAGCTCAACTAGACCAATATTCATTATTTTAATAGCAATAAGTAATAACATTGCGTTGGACTTCACATGCGTGTAATTTCAAAGGACTTGTTAACTAAATTTCAACGAGATATACTGTTACATTCATATTTTTCAAAATAAAAAATTATTACGGAACAATTCAATTTAAAAATTACGATATAAATAATTAATAATAATATACTATTATCCTAACTTTATATAATATGAGAAAGTAGTGTTTTTGATACGCTTTCACGCAAAAACTATTGGACCGATCATCTTGAAATTTTGTACACATATATATTCCTTATTAAATTGATTCAATACGATTGAAGCTGCGAATAAAACCTAGTAATACATAAAATGAAACCATACGAAAGAACCTAGACGTTTCAAGATGTCAATTGCGCCGCTGTAAATTGCTGCTACTTTAGAAAGGTCGGATTTCAAAATGGCTATAATAGAAAATAATAGTGTCATTGAAGTAAATGTCAATCGGTGATCTTTAATGATAGGGGTTGTCCCTGTTGAACCGAGTCAATATGGTGCTTTTAGTAATTTATGATTTACAGGGAAAGGTTATTTCCTATGTTTAAACTATGATCTATAGAATTAGTTTAAATACCGTGATTGGATATTCAAAAGGTCTAGTAATGTGTGAAGGGCAAAATATGTGCTATGGAAACAATAATAATAATAAAATATATTTATTGTCAAAAAGAAATACACTTTAGAACTAAAGATGAAAATTACAGCAAAAAGTGTTTTGACAATTGACGGCCTTATCACTATAAGTGAACAATCAAGGGGTTTTAGTAGGTTTGAGTAGGTCATGTACCTACCGGGAGAGTTAGGTATGCGTGAGCATTTCTTAACGGAAAAACAAAAGGACAAAATGATACAGAGCGGTCTTCAGGTTATATAATAACATCACTAATTTATATATCTTTAAAGAATGCATTACATATATTTAACTTTGACTTTAAAACAGCCCTTTTCTAAGACAATAAGAGTCTGATTTATTTTATTTTAAAATTAATATTAATAAGTACAGATGACACTGGATGGTTATATTAATCGAAAGTACCCCCTTTTCATCAAAATCTTTCCTCGTGCTCAACTCAAAAGTAAAAATGAAAACTCAATTCCGAGCACGTTCACAAAAGGCAAGTCACCTTTCAGAATTGCCTAATTATCTTAGTAAGGGCTTTACACGAAGGTTCAAATGGACACAAAATAGAACACGCGAGCCTCACTGATTACAATAATATATGGCAGGACTGTAGGCCCATTCAATCTCGATACTATATTTTAATTTAGAAAGGTTGCTTTGTTTAATAAAACAAAAGAACATGTTGATTTACGAAATTCTAATTAGATAATATTAATACGTTGCGGTAATAAGATTTTTGTTAAATTTATTTCTAGATGATACATTTCTATTTGAAAATTTAACCGCGATTAACCCGACAGTATAAGCTAATATACAAACTTTATATCCCCTTAACGACACCTTGAAATCGTGATATCCAGCTTTGATAAACAGTAGCCTATATCATTTCACAAACTCTGGATTATAAACAAAATCGATTCAGTAGTTTTGGTCTTAATAATATAGAAAATTCTTTGCTACTAATTAAAAGTAGCTGAGTTTGTTTGTTAAAAGGTCATCCCTAAACTACCATTTGGATCTCAAATAATTTAGCAGCTATGTCTAAAGCTAGTATTAAGCTAAAGTTCAGAGAAAGCCTAACACAAGTGTCACATACAGCCAGCAGTTAATAAATTAACTGAATTTAAGACACGGCTAGTGAATGCAATCCTAACTATGTTTATTTACTTAAATGTGTGTTCTAGGATCCATGTAGAACCTCAATAGAGCCGAGTGAAGACTTCAAAATAAGTTTTGAAACTACGCTTTGCATGTTTATCTCGATTCAATTTCAGCTGGTTTAATGAATTAGAGTCAAATATTCAGTTCATTAATAATTTTTTGGCTTATTGTACCCAAGCTGAACACACATCAAAAATGTATGGCACATTACTTCCTTTAAACTCTAAAGACTTAAATATCTTATTTGTTAAAACTAGGTCCGTTTAATTTTCTTGTTTTTCAAGACAAGTCCGGTGGTCAAAAAAAATATTTGTTAAGAGCTAATATCCTATTATAGAACAATATAATTTCCCTTATAAGTATAATAATTTATTAAATATAAAATAAGTCACGTACCTATAAGATATATTAAATTAGCTTGGCGAAAAGAATATGAATTATTTACATTGCCCGAATCACATAGCCTCAGGTTAGTTAAACTACGCACAAACAGTACCCTTATTTATGACATTAGAAACTCATACTGACTTCGTTTTCATGTCTCATACTTATTTGAACCTTAAAAAAATAGCTAGCTTTACTTCAAGAGTTTTAACTTGATCGTTAATTCTTAAACTTTGTCTTTAAAATACTCTTTAAAAGTTTTAAAGTTTTATATAATAGTTGCTATTCGCCCGCAGCTTAATCTGCGTTAGACTCTCGAATATACGAGCGTTCATAATAATATATTTATGCTAAAAATAATACCATGAAAGCCAAGGAATAGTTGAACACAATTAACGATATCTACAGAATACTAATTATTATCATACACTACTAAGGCGTTGTGTATAAAGTAAGATATGTCTTTACTAATTAGAAACGGGATTAATTAATTATTAATTATAATCTCCTGACGTCCAAACACTACATATATGATATGAGATTTGACGTTCACAAACATTTACTTTATATAACTTCTGAATGAATACGATAAAGGGCAGTGCTTTGTAAATATACGATAAAAATGAATATAAGCAGAAAGAGCTTGCGATAATGGAGATGAAAAGCGGGAATATAACGTTATTAAAACGATTGCGAAAGTACTGAAGTTGTCACAGCTCAGTCCAGTGCATAATGGCAAAGATAATGATGTCAAGAAGCGGAAGAAGCAATTACGATCTCGACCCGTCTGCAATCACGTCATGATATTTCTACAACACAGCTTCAAGGCAATTTTGAGATTATGCCGTCAGACGTTGAAAGGAGCTTGGCGGTTGTCCGGAATTAGTACTTTTATAATATAAAATTGCGTCAAACAAAATCGGTAAGCGGTGCTATACCACTGTCTTTGAATTAAAAAGGATTAAAGCTAACAAGCGCATTTATCTATACTATTGTATACAGGAGAAATTTTTAATATATTATATATATACCTTCATAATGCCCGTATGAAGCCGGGGTGAACTGCTAGTTGTTTTACGGTCATGCAAGTCTGTTTTAGTGTCTTGATAGTATATTTTATTATATTCTCTAAGCATATTATTCGTCGTCGTAAAAACTGTCATATGATATTCATATCGACTAGTAAGTAGCTAGTAAGTCACTCTTGCCGTATTACTTCCATGACAAAAACTGCAACATGTCCCACGTCAAAGTCTACGAGATAAATCGCAGTTGCACTGAAATTGCACCCTATTCTAGCGAAACTCATAAAGAAAAAACGAGATATATGAAACGTGCTCCATGCTTTGTAATGGTGGAGCATTCCGTATAAATAACGAACTACGCATGAGACCTTATATTAAAAGCCTCTCCTATATCTCTATTTAATTTCTAAATACACTATAGCTTGTTTTCATATTTACTATACCTACAAACTACAGCCTATATTAAAATGGTTAGAATATTATAATAACAGTTATACAATCAATATTAATCCTATTATAAAATACAATGCAAAGTTAATTGCTTACAGCGAACAGGAAGTAATCGAGTTACAATATTAAATTTAATTGTTAGCGAAAGTAATTTTCGAATTATACGTTATAAACAGTTATGAGGTCAAATTGTCACTTGACGCATAAGTACTTATTATGAAACCTCTCAGCGTGTCGCATCTTCGCGAATAAAGGACGATTTAAGATCCCAAGTAATTTGTATTATTTCGCTTGATGTTCCGCTTAATTATTCGCAACATTTAGACAGCCAGGTGCGACGAATCTGTATTTGGGCTAAAAATATATTCACCAAGAGACTTGCGTTATTCGGGATTATCATTCAACAGCTGCGCTCGACAAATTCACGATTCCGGATTATATTTTAATTTTGCCATTAACTTGATAAATAATACCTATAACAGCGAATGAATTACAGACGCGAAACTTGAATACGTAGAATAAAAGTTTAAAACGGTTGCGGAAACATTAAACTGGAGAAGTGCCAAGATATCGATGAGCAGAATGCTCATCATTATATAAAACTATCATTTTTTAAATTTCAAACCTTTCGCGAGAAAAGCTAGACTATAATTAACCATTCAATGGCTATTAATTTTATACATTTAAACATTTTCAATGGAATCCTATTAAAAGATATTACCTACTTTGAAAGTGTGCGAAACTGTAATTATGCTTATTCTTCATACAATTCAATTTAATATCTTTAATCCATTCGGGTCAATTTCTGAAATAAATAACATATAATATTCAAATAAACAATCTCTTTACTATAATCCTAAAGAACTATAATAATAGACCAATACCGTTATAAATGCACGACGTAGAGGCAAAGCAATTTGAAAAAAGTACTTACAAAGAAACACTAGATGCATTCAGCTATAATTGCAAATATGACTTCCGCACAATAGGCGTCCTCAAATATAGCGAGGCCTGGCCAGTATCGTCATTGTTTCCAGCGGGTCAAATAAAAAATGTTTTTAAAGCTTTTGTTTGTTGGATATATATAACGAACGTTCTTGATCGCGAATCGAGGTATATGCGTGTATGGCCGGTAACGTGTCGTCGGGCATAGCGATCTCTAACAAAGCGTTGCCATCGCCATTCGCCAAACAAAAACGTGATTTAAGAGCATAAGGAATGAAGGTGTACCTGTACCCTGTAATTATGAGGGTATGACAATAATGCATTGTTTTGTCTGTTATTTGCTTTTTGGTATACCAGCAGTGCCCATTCATATTCTTGCTATATTAATATTTCCATTTCATTGTTCGGAATCATTACAACGTCTGCGCTTTTATAAGGCGAAAATCGTAATTACGAGTACTGTTTCTTTGCCTTATCGAAACAAATGGCAGTTTTAAAAATAGACGTTCTTAATTAATTGAGGCTATTGTCGGGCATTTTAAGAGTAATTTAACAACTCCGTTGTATTTTACTCGAACTGAAGAATATAGTCGTTTGTTAATTAATTTAATTTGTATAATGTTATACTACGTTTAAAAAAAACATTAAAATGGGTAAATAAAGTTTGACTCGTTTGTCAAGAATAATTAAAATATTGCAAAAAGTGTTAACAAAAGCCTTTTATCATTTTTTAAATTAAAAAGTTATTAATGTTTAGTGAAATCGAAACGTAGTAATATATTAAGACTTATTTATATTGTATTTTGAGTAAAACTTAAATTCTTTAATCTAATATAGAATTCTGCGTGTTAATTTCAGTCAATTAACTCCGAAAGAATTTACGGTTAGATCTTTAGCAGACAGTGCTTGTTTCAGACCATATCACCGTTCCAGATCATTTACCTTACCGCTTTTTACGGCTAAACAAACGTATGTTTTGTTTTGCTTTTCACTAAGGCTTTTATACGAAGAAAGACGGTAAATCGATTTGTAAACTGTAAATTATATAAGTTTCGCTTTATATTATTGGTATATATAAGAAAGGTATTATAAAGTATCTATATGAGGGGGACTTACCTCACTCACTCACATCGAGGATTTCGTCTTAATTTAAAATTTTTTCTATGTCCTACTTTTGATGTCTATAATGAATCTTTTTAAAAATGTAATTAGTTCTACAATTTTTAAATTAAGCATACAACTTCACATGGCTTTAATTTTTACTTGAATAATAATAAGGGGTCTTGATAGACATATAGAAAACAAGCAGATAGAAAAACAATTAAGTGACGTCATAAGGTTCTCTCTTAAGCGACGAAAACTCAAAACAATTAATTTTCATCGAATTACATTGACATAGACATTGAACGCAACACGGCAATTGTCAAACAATATTTATAAACCATCGAGCAATATTTCACAATATTCCTCCCATCCGCGCGAAATCAAAGCCTAAATAATGAATAGGCGATATGGCGAGTGAATAAACACTTTATTGTTTGTAATCCCTCTACGTTCCATTTCGCAAAACATTTTTCATGAACATGAAATTGACGGAACTCGCACAATACGCTCGATGTACACTTTTCAAGTATTTTAACTGAGGAAATTCCAGTACCTACGTCGTATTTTTACTGACGTGAATGCAACAGCTCTTTTCAAATGAAAACCGCATGTAAATATCATAATAGGCGTGAGATATACAAGCAGTTTATTTCACTAAATTATGCAATTTCGTTTTTGAAATTGCATGAAATTCTGATTTATGCTAATTAAAACGTTCAAAGTGACCAAAGCCTCGGATTTTCATATTTTACGCGCTGTGTTTGAGTTGAGAACGCATGTTATTGGATTAAACAACAATACTACTAACCTTTTATGTAATTTAACAATGTTTGATGTCAAGGCAAATTTTATTGCGTTACCGTTGTCAGTAAGCAATAAATAACATTACGAGCAAAAGGAATATTACAAAGATTTGTCAACAAAACGTTCACTTAATGATTCCGGATCTTTTCCGTTTCTATTTATATTTCCGTCTGTTCTCTTTTACGTATTTTGTTTCACTCGCCGTAAAAGGGTTTTAGAAAAAGGATTTTTACGCTCCTCCGAGCACGTTTAGTTGGAAGTAAGTATAAGTGCGTGCAAAAGAGACAACTCGGGCCGGCCGTACGCGCCATCGGACGACATGAAACTATTACAAGTTTCATTTCTCTAATAAACAAACTTCTCAGTACCGTTATCAACATTTGTGTCACTAACAGACAGACAATGTCCCTTCAAAGGATGTCGTTCACGAAACAAGCAAGAAACTAATAGATTCCGGAACAGTATGTGTTAACAGCCGGCACTCCATTTGATTTAAGATAGTAATTGCGACCTTTATCTAAAGGGTCCCGGAAATTGTTAAAGATTTTTTCTTGCTTTTATTCGCGCGTGCCTTTGTCTCTTCTTTTGTGTACGATTTCGTTTTATCGCACTGAATTAATTTCACGGCAACTCGGTCGCTAGTGTTTCTTTTGTTTGAAGGTGGGAAGTGTCAGTTAAAGATATATTTGACCCGTTAGCACGTTGCGACGATTTTGAAGCCAGCCATTTATTTGCTTGTCTCAATAGACGGCAAGCCTCGTATTTCAGATTTAATCAAGTCTGACAGGGTGATTAACGTCGGCGGTTCGAATTCGTGGATGTATCAATGGGGCGAGCTAGCGCCCTCATTTAAACATCATTAGTATACTGATTTAAATAATTACTACTTTATCGATAGTTCTCGTTATTTAGCATAAATTCCACTCAATTACAAACCTTGAGCGAAATAAGTTATATAGGTTCTGTATACATAGGCAAATACTAGAATAATAACATGGAACCCTTTTGAAAAATAACCAGTACATAAAAAAGAATCAGGAAACATGTTTTTCGTAATTTAATTTCATTTAACTGAAGAAACACATAATTTATACTAACGATTTTCCAAATTACAGATAATATGCAAATAATGACCTCGTATGCATATCTGTATGTAATATTTAGGAATATCGATAGTAGATCCCAATCTCAACTGACTTACGAGCCAAACTTGCACCAATGTGGCTTGCTTCTGAGTTTCTGACACTTAGCAGTAATTAGCTCCTAATTTATGGTACACACCTACATAACCTAACCATCTCGCCATCTAAATCATAGTTACAATCCTCCACAAAGCGAACAACGGATAATAAATGGACCCGATTTAACCTTAAATTAAGTCTTAACGTATTATATATTTTACACAACCTCCACAAAATAGATTTGATGATTATTTTAATTAAACTAAATTTTCTGTTTATCCTTATCTTCGGTTTTAATAGGACATATTGAATATATATTATATACATTCTCTGTATGTTCGATCTCCCGGACCTGACCTAGGTCAAGACGACCTTATACTCAGAAATGCCCTAGGCGAAACCCTATAGAGTATAGACTAAATCGAACGTAATGAAATGTAAATGCAATATCTAATGTCTATTTTTATACCTGCAGTTTATGGAATAATAAAATCCTAGTGTTCGAATAACGTACTGATGGTATTCATTTTCAACATGAATTGCATAAATGGAGATACAGAAATGTAGGAGTATTAAAGTTAAATTGGTGTGATTAGGCAAAGTGCTCACCTGGTAACTAGAATTTTCCACTCAAAACAATCCATAAAAAATGTCCTCTATTTAATCCAATGCGTCATCAAAAAAGCCACAAAGTTTAAATTTCGGTCGCAAAAATGTTAGTGAAAAGTAACTCCATTACCGTAATGGAAAACACTGGGCTCTCACGTAGCTGGATTTTTTTATTTCCAGCATACTATTGCCGCACTGCAGTTACATATACATATATGTACATACATGTATCAAAGCTCTTTCATTTGGATACTCCTCTATCTGCGTACCAGGAAAATCGACCCCCATTAACATTAAACTCAACCACAATAGATGAATCGAACCTTTGATGCGAGTATCATAAATGCTAGATGAAGTAGTAATTGGAAATGTACGCTCACTCCGTTGATAGGTTTTTTAATTAAACGCTAGTTTACCGTTAAAACTTAGTTAATTATGCCGATATATGAATCACTTTTATAAGCGCATTAAAATGAATTTCTACGTAATATTGATCAGCTATTAAAAAGGTACACGTAAATACAACATCAAAACGCTGAATATAGCTTGTGTTAAGCAATATTTGCGAAATACCGTTTTAATTTTTATTTCAATGCATTTCTATTTCATTTGTTTATGTATTTCAAAGAACATGACGCCCATCCCAATAGTTGACCAATGCGCAGTGATCTGACGGCGCGGGCGTAGCGGGAGAAACCGTGCAGTACCGCAACCCATCTTTCAACAGAATGGTGGATCAACATTGGGTTTAAGTCGGTTTGAGTCCCACATAACAGGAGGTACCTGTGCAAATAACTATTGCCTAAGTCTACTTGCCGATACACATGTTATTAGTAATATCTATAGCTATTGTTTTATGAACCATACATTGTAGTGACACACAATATGAACATTCTTCTTGTGAAATAATATCGAGACCCCTTGAATTCTATTTATTATATTATCTGTGACTTACGTAATAACAATATTGTTCTCATATATTATTCATTTTTTAGATGTAAATGGAAACCAAGCAATAAATATTATAGAATATAATTTGTTATTAGTCAGAAATGCATAGAAATAAGCAGAGCATACTCGTATATGAACTGAGCTTAACACAAGCTTACCACACACCACTTTGGCTTCTAATATCAAGTATAAATGACTCATTAAACTGCTGATGCTGAAAAGCTAAAATTTCGTAATAAATCGATGTCACTCAAGTAGCCAGTTCGATGACAAAATTTACGTTAAAACAGAAGCCGGTAAAAGTTAATCACTCTTTAATATTTGAAGCTTCCTTTATCGTAAATGGAAGTGAATTTTTCGAAACATTTCCTTTGTTCATAAATTTTCAGAATAGATTTATCGATCATCAACAGCGCCGTTTGCTTTGTTCCCATCCCATACAGAAACAATTAATTTTCGTTGTTTTGTATTTTTCTCGCTCCAAAGAAAAATATTTAGTCGTCTAGAAAATTGAAGAACGCTTATATTTTTATCTTCAAAGATTCCATTTTAAAAATAAGCAGGAAATATTTGATAAAAGTTATATACATAACCGCTTTCAAACCTAAGTTTATTTTGTTAGGTTCCCTATTTTTAATTTATTCAAAAAACATACACATAGATAAACATTGAAAACTATACATCAATAGCTCTAAGAGTAGCACATTCTTAATTGAATTTTCAATTTCCTTTTATGTATTAGAAGCAACGGCCAACCATACAGCTGATACGTACTTAGGCAAAACAATTACTCAAAGAGTTCGCCATTAGCAAATTGCGGTTTCGGACGAGATTATGAGAAAGGATGATACTTGCGTCCGATGCATATCCTACGTGGTATATTTTCATTGAAAAATTGTGAAACAGAAAATACTTTGAAAAATATCTTGTGGTGCTTCAAGAAGAGAGCGTACATCTTTTTAAAAGGTCGGTAACCCACTCCAGAGTTGTCAAGCTCTGCGAGTGTTCATGGGCGGCGATGACCACTTACCATCTGGTGGCTCGCCTGCTCGTTTGCCCCCTATGTTATTAAAAAAACCATCAAATATCCACCATAACTTAATGTAAATGAACTTAGAATGTTAAATAAGCACGCCTTAACAATTACATCTATATGACTAAAAATTACTTACAAATGTCAGTTTATCACATTCCAAACGATTTAATACTAATTATACAATATAAATACTAATTTATACAATTACATTAAGCTTGTATAATCGAATGGGTATGTATATTACCAGGAAAACACATTGTTCTTGATTTCACGTCTATATATGATAAAATATTCATCATCCTCGAAATCTACCTTTACTTACTAAAATTAAAGATGAACAACCGTTACTTATTACTTATATATATCATAAAGAAAATAATGATATTGGATAATTTGTATTCAAGCTGAATATACGCCGTTATTAAGACGCTGTAATAACTCTGTTGTTTTACTTATTGCCATCATGAAGCAAACAATCATTACCTCGGCATCACTACAACTACTACGACATGACACTGCGACATATACTTATAAAAATATGTTGCATGATACTTTTAATTTGGCGTTGCCATGGTAACCAAAATAACACAGATAAAACCATAGCGCGTGGGTAGCTTTGTATCTTTAAAATATTTTGCATCCTTATATGAAAAACGAGCAAGCTCTACATTATAACACAACTTAAAATGCATAAACATACCACTTCACACGCCGTTAAAAGTAAATTATTAGAAGGGTTTATGATCGCAACGCATCTGTGCGGAGTATATTCAAGACTATAATAAAACTAAAACACTGGCCACATGAGAATATTGTAGAAAATTATGTTCTGGAGTACTTCGGGGTAAATTACTATTTCTTATTGCAGCAGGCAGCGGTTGTTAGGAATGCTTTTTTTGGAATATTTCAAGTTTATTTTTATTTTATATATTTATTTTTATCACAGCTAATGAACATTTAGAACTAAAAGCATACAGATAGTAATTAAATAAGTGACGGGGGTTCAAATTGTGTTGGGCATGGAGAGTTTTCAATGGAAAATTTTCCATCAATATTTTTCTTTTGTAATCCGCATTATACAATAAGCTGTTACTATGGACATTTAACTGTTACTTCCTGGCTTTTTAAATAATAATTTGCTTGAGTTTTATTGCCTTTAAAACGAAATATCCGCTGACTATTGGAGACTAAAAATCTGTGTTCAAAAGCTTTTAGATGTTAAGTGTAAAATCAAGAATTAGACGTATATTTCCACTACTTAATTCTATTCACTTTTGTCAAGATTAAAAAATACTAAAAATCTATAAAATATTAATAAACAAATTGTTAAGAACACGAAAACGCTCGTTTAATTACATTTTGTTTCCATTACGCCGTGGTTTTTATTCATGGCCGGATGTTTGGTTGTTTGCTTTGCCCCTGCACTGAATCGCAGTGAACGTGCAATTTCCCATGATTGAGGATTGTTTAAACTTGTTATACCGAGTTGATTAATTGGGTGCACTTCGATTACGCGCTACGCTTCACGTTACTAACATTTGACGGAGGTATTTTAGTTTTTCGAGCACACACTTTTTATATGAAGAGGCATGGTATGCGTGGATTTATATTTTGCAAATACTAGTAGGTCCTACCGACTCGTAAATATATTAGTTAATTTGTAAAGTTTTAAAGTTTTTAAATAAAAGCATACCAAAATTTAATACCGGTATAAACAAATTTCCATTATAATCAGTATTTCCTGTCAAATACGGTTTTTTTTATATATGACAAATATATTTTTCTTGACTTTTAAACATACGTGTACCTTAGTTATCAAAGTCATGATGTATCTTTGTACTTGATTTCTTCCTTGTTATGTTTAAATATTAAGTAATCTTAATTCAAATTGAACGGTCTATAAATTTTATAACACATTGCTTTGTATTTTGATTTATTACATACAACATTACCGCTTACAACATATCCATAACCATATTTGACAGTCACCACAGAGTATAAAGTTTCTCGACGTCGCATAAGAGTTCCCGTACACAATAACACATTAAATCGATATCAACTAAGAGCTTAACAAGTTTGACAGACGCGCTGAAATCTCATCAATAAATCACTGGTTTCACTGCATTTTATCTGTCACTTGTCTCCTCGGGTCTTACAAACGATAAGGAGTTCTTACTAAGTGTCGTTAGTTCTCGAAAAACAGGCACATTAGACAGAAATGATGGAAATGTTCGTCGCTCTTGGATTACCGAGCTCACAATTTGAATACGTCTTCACTACTTTTAGTAAAGTCGTAAAAAGTGCAATCCTTTAATTACTTTGATAGTTGTTTCAAGTTGTGAAGTGAAAGAACTTTGTAAAATTTTTAAGTTTTGTAAAATTATATATAATATGATGAAGGTACTACGTAATGCTACGTTAATACTGGCCTTATCGTGCATGACGCAAAAATTTGTAAGTTTTGAAAATAATCTTAATCTTTATAAATAAAGTTACAAAGGCACTAAAATTAAATAGCCAAGACATTTCATTGTTATTTTAAACGTAAAACTCATTTTATAAATTATTCTCCTCTACAAAGAATATGCTTTAATGACAAATACATATAGAAAACGGTTGGGATTTTACTAACCTAAATGATTAAAACAATAAAACAACTACGAACAAAATCAATCTCTTGATGTAAAACTCAATCTTATAAATATTTCTTTCAAGCTGTTTTCCAACTTAGTAGTCTGATAATATTTCCTTATATTTAAATTCCAATTACATTAAAATTGCAATGTTTTAGTTAGACTGCAAGTGCACAGTAAAACTTCAATTGTTCAATGCTTCGTATCGGAAAATCCTTTGAAAGCTGAGTTTCTTTCTATAAGAGGAACGTTAAATGCGAAAAAGATATCCTTGTTAAACTTTTTAAGTAAAAAAGACTGTGCTTACTTTGCATACGTTGTTCAGGGCTTATAAGGTAGGTATACAGTTTTATTTTAAAGAAACGCATCGTACTGTAACAGATAAAGTATAGTTTTCTTGAGGTTTAGAACAAGTTATTCGTATAACCTCTCTTAATGCACAACTAACTAAAAACACAAATGTTTGTAACAAAATACTTGCCTCTAACTACTTCTATAATACCCTCTTGAGCTATTTTAAATAGTTTAATTTAGTTCTAAACACAACACAAAAATAAAGCATCCACTCATAAAATTATAAAATATTTTTGAAGCTTTTTTAATTTAAAGAGTCGAGAGGACATTAAATGGATAAGCACTTGTCCCCTGACTGACCTTTCGTTCATTAACACAACAGTAAAATGCTTGAAGAATGTAAAAATAAATAATTGAAGGTACAATGAGCAAGTCACGTAGTAGGTAGGTACCTAACTCTGCCTATGCAAATATCTTTCATTCGCGTATTTTGATATGAAGTTTCCGAATTAATTTGCTAAATAATGTAGAAAACACGAGATTTCAACTTAGCATTATAACTTTGCTTGTTAAATGTTAATTGTTCCCAAGTTAAACTTTTATTGTTTGACGTGTTATAAATGTCGTATATAAATCTACGTTTAACATTCTTGAAGGAATTAGAGTTTAAAACAAATTGAATAACATAATTCTAACACGTGTTTCTAAACAACTAACTTATTAAATGTGTTTTATATACTCTGATTTATTATTTTCTTATAAATATTATTAATAAGAAAATGAGTGAAGATGCATTAATAGTAGTTACTGATTCACAAGCAAATTAAGAAACAAAATTATTATGCACAAAGATTTGAATTTGGATAACAATACTTTTTATTTCGACATTGCTACGCCAACAGAAATAAAAAGACCTGGTAAAATTATTTAATATGTTTTTTTTACATAATTAGTTTATATCCAACATTGACAAATAAACATGCAGAGCCGATGGAAGTATGTTATTAAATTATATTACACAAATAAAGATCTTAAAAAGATTATTTCAATAATGTAAAAAAATAATCTAAATAAAAACTTATAATAAATTATTTTCTTACGATTTAGTATTTTTGTAGAAAATAAAACAAAATTTGGCTGGGTTTACCTCCCGCATCTTTCTTCATCTAGCTCAATTAATTTTAACGAGTTTTTCATAAACTGCTTTATAAAAAGTATCTTCACAATCTAACAATAATTTCGGTGTAGGTTACAGTTTTACCCGCATAGTAAGTGACCAAATCTTTATTTTAGTTTGATATTCTTCTAATATTTACAAAATTATCTGACTTTCCTTTGTTAAAAGAAACGTACAATCGATTAAATAAGTAGATTATAAAATTACCCATACATTCTTACAAACTCCCTCAAGTAAATTTACTTCTGTGTAATTATAGATATGATATGATTCGCATTATAAAGCAAATATAATGCGAATCATATCATATCTATAGCAATACGGATTTTCTCATCAGCCATTACTTCGGGTCTGGTCATCATGGACTAATGTCGCACTTGTTAGCCAAGTGATAATTTATCAATGTTACATATAACATCAAAAGTCACTCCCGTCGTCATTATGATAATATCCTTGAGTGCTATATGTCTGTCAAAGCTTTGAAAATATTCACTGTATAATTATTTCTTTATAACTTGTGTGACAAAATTCTGAGAACATAAAATATATAAGAATAACCCGAACTATGGAGTTAAATATCAATTAAATATTATACGGGTTTACCAACCTATACCCAATTAAATAATTTATTAATTTTACTCAAAGAATCCTTAAAACTACAGAAATACATTAAATTTAGGTGTAAGAGGCGGCCTCATCTTTTGAAGTGATTTCTTCTTCGAGCAACCTAAAAATATTACGTGAGATTATGTGTTTCTCTTTGTCACTTTCTCTCTGTCTATTATTATAACTGTGTGTATTTTCATATTGATACTTGGAAACACGAGCTTATTATTGTAACCAGTCGACGTCACCTAGGTGACCTAACGCTACGCTATTGGAAGCTCGTATATGCAACCAGTCCTAAATAAACGCCAACGCCGACACAGCACATGTATGACAAAGAGGCTTAACCGATTAACCAGTTCAGACACTTGTATTCAAAGACGAATATGCTGTACCAAATATGGTATGATAATTAATCGGATTCAGTACGCACGAGTCATCAATATATTTAAAGATTGGTGTTGTTATGATACCATACCATACGTAGTCTAGATAACACGTACACTGATTGTTATTTAAGTATAAATCAATACATTTTTATGAGTATTTTCAAGTAAACAATAATACCGACCAAAGCTTTTAAATCAGAAGTTATCGAAGCCTATATTACAATAAGTATTGTAATTAAATTGAGAAGAAGAATTTTAATATAGCGAAACCATGAAAACGCATTACTTTCGTAGGAAATGGAATGTCATCGATTTATTTTAACCGCTTGGATTGTTCCGAGCCATTAACTTTTTCAATCTCAAGGGTGAGCATAAAGTGGTATTGATAAAAGAATTATAATTCTATGTAATGATATTCACACTTTGTAATATGAGCGTGGAGCTTTTACTTCTTTCCATTAATTCTCGGAACCTATACACTTAAGAGGCAAGAACTACAGTGAATAGTTTCAATGTATTGAGAAGGGTCGCGAAAACAGTTTAAGTAGAAAGGATAAGTGTGTTTTCGTAGCATGTGTAGAGAAACCCGACACCCATTCCACTATTTATTTGTGATGGTGCGATAAGCATTTTCTCTTTCAATACCATCAAAGAAACTGGCCGACTATTCACAGCTCCGTCCGACAAAATGTACTCTATAAAAGGAATGAGGATATTGCCATACACTCGCTCACAATCCATATCTTAAATAAAGTGTATAAACAGCTATAATGTTTATATAAGGTTGAGTTGACGTTGAATCTTAAGTTCATTTCTGTTTTTTCTATTGAAAGATCCTGAAACATAATCTGCGCTCACTTAGACTTGATGAAGCTCATCAAATCTCTTGTCGGCATGGCAACACGAAACTCCGAATATTCCGGTCGGTTTACTCAAATAAAAGTTTACTTAATTCGTTGGCTGAAATTCCGAGTTATCATTATTTTCTATGACTTGCTTTATAGAGCGTTGACTGAACTTCAATGTCGCCTACGATCAAAAAAACAAAATATTTTTATATTATCTTTGAAGAAGTTAAAGCAATTGTTCAGTATGAATTTATTTTAAGAAAATATTATAATTTGTTTTATAATAACATTTAATTTATTCTATAAAATAATAATTGAATATTTTAATAGAATAATACATGCATAAATAAATGAGTACAATATGAGGTAAGGGCGTTATCATAATTCCATAATTGTGTATATGTCCATACATAATTTGATTGGTTTTCAAGGTGAATTCTCGTAGTTCTTAAGAATGATTTGATATAAGCAAACTTAATTTTTGACATCAATTGAGTATTTTCTGAATTGAACATTCCGAATAATTTAAAACAAAACTGAGTGCTATTCTCATGTTTATCCTTTCCAAAAATATACTTAATATTTACTTATATTAAACATTATACTTATTAATGAACGTTAACAAAAGTTACTTATAATTAATCAAGTTAATACGTAAAATTTCGGATTTATCCAAGTGGATATGTAAAACAGGTCAGACCCAATAAACAAAATGTAAGCGGTTACTTGGGTAATAAACTTCTTTGTGCACATTCCTCAGGAGGATGTGGCAGGCAGAAGGTTATTTTAGCGGTTTTCCCAAAGGCCGAAACTCTTTGCATCTTCGAATGGACCTGAACTTATCAGAAAGAGGTTTAAGAACGAATTTTAAATAAAATCGAAGCGAGTGTCTCTGTAGCCTGTTTGTGTTTAGGTTTATTTGTTTATTTGCTGAGATATTATAAAGTGAACCGCATTTTAACCTTTTATTATTGTTTTATATTGGATAACAGGAATAACGATTATGTTTACATAATTTATATATTTATCAACTAAGCCAAAAGGGAATTTTACTTTTCTTAATATATTTATATATTCTCCGAAAATATTTATTATATATATCATTACTTTGCCTTAGATACCTTAATCCGTAGGTATATCGCCTTTTAAAATTATCTTACTATATTGCACTGAAAATTTTCCCATATTTAAACTTTGTATTGCTGCTTATATTTACAAAGGTTAAAATTAAATTTAGTCAAAAAGGAATGTAATAACAAATATTTATTACATTCCTTTAAACAACTTTTCTAAAGCTCTACTTTGTCTTGGTAATCTCAATCCGTACGTCGCTATATTAAATTCCTAACTAAATATACTAAACTATGCTCTAAAAATAACCGAATGTTCATAACATTGAATGGGAAAATATCTGTATCTTTATGTTTGGAATAGGACAATCAAAATCAAAGCTTATTCCAACGTCAGCGCCATAGAGGACGAGCGTCGATGGACAAAGTAAACTCCAACTGTTTGCTTTCAATTAACCTCTTGTCAACAACCAGCTCCATACAGTCCATACACTTTTCATGAACAATTTTACTGCACTTAATGTACTCGATGTTTGCTTACATGTACGCCACTCGTAAATTATTGGATGACAATGCAATTTGATTCGAACAACGATAGTCCTTTAATTTCAGCGGGCTTTACGGTGTTATCATGTTGATCGTTATTATTTTTAAGATAAAAAAGTGTCAATCTTTCCGGCTGTATCGTGTTCTATGAGAAGTACGATTTTGGTATTACATAGTACATTAGAATTGATTTATAATAAAGAAAATAAATTACATGCCTTATATAGAAAATTAATTTTATTAGACTTTAATTATTTCTTTAAATAGAAATAGAAGAAATATGAGAGGAGATAAAGAAACATTAAAGGTATCTTAGCGAGGGCCCTTTCTCTATCGCGTCCATTTAGAACATTTATCAGATCTGAAGACCAGCGATGATTTTTTGTTGTAAGCTGGCAGTACCCCAGTACGTGATTCTCCAATTTAACGACATACTTCATTATGCTGATACTGTTTTTAAACACTTTAATTCATAACAAAATATAAAGCCAGGCGTAAAAATTTTATTTTTGATCACAATATTTCAGCTCACTTAAAAGTAAGAATTCCATTACCACTATACAATCGCCAAACAAGTGCAGATCATTTGAAATGGATGTAAAAGAATACAGAACAAAGGCTTTGTTAAAAAATGTTAACAAAAAGGTAACGGTCTCAGCGTTGGACAATTAACGGGCACCGCACTGAACACCGGCCCGCGTTTAATTAAAAACACTATTCATAATACCTTTAAAAATGTGCCGTATTTTGAAATCATATTTACCGACGCGAAAACACCTTTGATCTCACTCTTCTTGACGCAATTCCACAGTATAGATGAAATTAATACGTAGTGAATACCTAAAAGAATACAATTATTAGAAAACAAATTTGTTATAGATTTATTAGAAAAAAAGAAAAAAACATCGAAGTACCTAATTGTTATTATACTTTCAATCGCCTTACCTTAATCGTCTTATAATTTTTAAAATAGCTACATTCTAGTCGAGAAACTAAATAATAACACAATACTTATTTTATCGGCTTAGCAATGATCGCCTTTCGGACCGTCTGGTCCTAGAAGATTATGGGCTAGTAACCTCTCTCGGGTAAATTTCTTTAACTTAAGAAAAATATCTCTTAAGAAAACTTTAAGAGAAAATAATTGTAGAAAATTCCAGATTGAAAAGACTTATTGTTAATAGATGAAAACGTAATAATCGCTATTGCTAGAGGTATCTTTATCCAACCGTCCGTCCGCATGTCACAATTTCGCAGCCATTTTAGTTGTTTTTAACTTTTCTCGGAACCTTTGTTCAACGATATGAAATGAAAATATTAGGCGCTTTCTCTGCGGAATGAAGAAAATTCCAATGTCAAGTACCTAACAATGTCAGAGCTAAATTGCGAGATGCATTTTTAAACTATAAAACCGAAAACAAAAAAGTCATACCGATTTATTTTGTGTGCAAGTTATGGCATCAAATATATAAACTATAACGGTTTCATTTAATATATTTACAGAAAGACAAACTTTGTATTATAACGTGTATGGATAATACGATTAAATCATTTTATTGTTGACAAATTATATAAAATGTATTAATATTATACTACTTTATTTTAGCAATACGAATTGATGAGATTCAAATTGATTTCACGATAAACATTCATGAATTATTCAATAATTATGTTATAATTACGCTAATTAGTATTCTTATTGCACGTGTGCATGCAATGGTAAAATAATTAAAAATATATGATTTATATACAGATTTGAATTTGTAGTTCGATTACTAGGATGAAAAAGACTTAAATTGATTTAAAAATCATAGCTTTTAAGTTTAACGTTTACGTGGTTGGTAAATATTGGATAGGAGGCACAATTTTATTCAAATAATACAATTGAATTTTATAGTCCGATTCGAATTTACCTATATTCTCGATAACTAAAATTATATTGCTTTTTTATTCTTTCTGTATAAAAATTAAAAAGATCGAGTAAGCAAATTTTCTGTATTTTATTGTAGAAATCTCCCAAATAACTCTATCCGATAAAACACATCAAAATCGGTTTAAAAGATTGAAGCTTACATAGAGACAGAAGAAACCGAGTTTGTTTTATACTATGTAATGATAATACCTGTTCATGTTACTGTAGGTACTAGCGCGGGTTTTTGTGTCACGGGCTTTAAATGTTTCAAAGATAAAAGATTCTTTGATCGTAGGTGTAACTCGCACAGCGTAACAAACCTATGTAGTGTACTGTACGTGCCATGTAGAGCGCGAATTGTCTTCATTCCTTGCCTATTTTTATACACTATACGAGAAAAATGTTAAATGGACATTCTATTTTTTAATCCTTGTAAGTATATTTTAAACTACATTTACAGTAATTACATTTTTGCAAATTACAAGTGTATCGATCGCAGTTGAACATAATAATATTATGTATCTAATAGAAATACAACAACATATAAAACATGTAACTAAAACTACTCTGTAGATGCCTTAAGCAACAATAAGTTAACGGTACAGAAAGAGCACAAACATTGCTTAGAATAAAATAAATATCTCCATGTACTCGCCAAGTAAATTAGAGGTGGGTAAGCAAGCGTTTTGCTAAACAGAAAATACAGCAATCGTAAAGTACGCCCAGATAAATTAGAGTCTTGTTGACCGGAGTTAATGAAATGCAAACAATCCGAAGTAAATACTGCATCGCGAATCCGCTACAAGTTACAAGTATGAAGTAACTTGAACACCGCTTCTTTAACAATTTTAAAAGTTCCTGTCTCAGTTGGAGATAGTTGTAAAATTCTTAACAACTACCCATTTTAATATTAACTGCGAAGTAAAAGTATACAGACTTAATAGAAAGAATGTCACTCAAACTGAAAATTTGCCTATTATAGATAAAAAATTTTAAATGCCAAAAGCTACTGTACTACAATTTTGTATAGTCCTTAAAATTATAAGCAAACTATATTCTTAGTTCTACTCAGGAGATGTACGTTTAAGAGTTTATTTTTCTTACATAAACTGTTTCATATTACTTTTAACTTTAATGTATTATCGTGGAAAAATAACGCACGCGATCGCCATGTTTGCTTACTGCCAACATGCATAAGCTTTCAATGTGTCCACGAACATATTACTTGTAGCGCTCTATTATATACCCATTTTAACACCCTTTTTATTTATTCAGCTACATTCATTTCCATGTAACGTACCTATAGCTATAACAAATCTCACAGCTTAAATCTGAAAATAGTATTTTACCTTAATACTTAAAATTGTCTTATTTTAAGTGACATCATAATATTATCATCACCATATATATTGTTTTAATGATCAAATGCATTTTGAATATTGCCTAGCTCAGAAACGCTATATATTTAATTGGATTTGATTTTCAAAATACCAGTATTCTATAGTCGTATTGGCTAAACCTGCTTCAATGCAAATATCATAAGTTTAACAAGAGAATTTCATTTTCGCGCATCGAACGAAATGTAATACATTTTGGTCGATACCCGAGCGATTTAAGGTGCATTTACATTGTTAGTGGGTAGCGACGGCACAACACGATTCGTTTGCAATCACGGGCACCAGCGAAATCTGATTTACCTCTGATTTGTGGTCGCTCCGACCGTCTGCTGTCTTCCGCATGGAACATTTTGCCGTGCATAGTTTTATGTTTCACCTGTATGCTGTCGAACATTCTACCAAATAAATATAAAAAATACTGCTTCAAAGTCTGATAATTAATACTCCCTGATATGTAGTATAAAATATATGAATGATACAGTATCATAGAACATTTATGTAGTACCTATGCATCGTTCTATGCTGTATTATTTTAGAAGAAAACAATATATACACTGCGGCATTGTTTTTATTATTGTCATGACTTTTTGAAAACAGAAAGTTAGTGTAGTGCTCTAACTGAACGAACAGTATTTTTAGAATATAACTACGCAATATATCTACGTAGAATACACATATATATCTTGTTTTGATAAATGATTGCAATTCTAAAAATTACCAGATTCCGGACTTCATTCAATATTTAAGAAACATCTTTCAACTGAAAATCACATCTTTAGTTACGTGTTACACGGTGAAAACAAATTTACAGTAACACGTGTTCTAGATTGAATACTTCCTAGATTTAAATTCAAGTTACCGTCAAACTATAAATGGTACACAACAAAGCCATTACCGGGAATGCAAGGCCCAATCTTATTTCGCAAGTTCAGGCCGTAAAGTTGCACGGTCACCTGGGTTGATAATCTTACTTATTTCTTCAAATAAATCCAAATATGACGCTTATATTTTAAACCTTTAAACGTAAACATTTCAACACAACTTTTTGAAATCATTTTTATATGTATTCATATACAAATTAGGTTTAAAATTGTACACACTCCATCAAAGTCTAAGCTGTTTGATTTATGAGAGCATTACAAATATAAGCGTAGAATTATTTACAGCTTGATTAGCGATTTACATTTAGATTTCAGCTTTGCAGTTATGCATATAAACTCACTTTAGAGTACAATATAATCTTAATTTAAATTAAATTCATATCTGGTTAGATCAAAATTATATATCAATTATTGAATTAATAGGGAATTGATCTTTTTACAAATAAGTTTATGAATCAATTACCTATGTATTCTTCCCAAAAAAATTGAATAGGTAAAATCAAGATCGAATCCTATATAACACCTACCGCATAGTTGTTTAATAACGTCAATGAGCTAGATATTAAATTCTTAATAAATTTTTCATATACAAAAGGCTCCATGATAGCGGATGATAATTAAATTTCGAACAAAATTATTAGCATTGAATATTAAAAATCAATAACGACAATGGGATTCGAGGTGATTGAACATATTATCTGATACCTTCGCTAATGTTGGAGAATTTAATCAGTTGGCGGGCGTGGAACCGGAACAGCCTCGCTCTTCTGAATTTACGAGCGAAAAAGCTTCCGCTTTCGAGGTTCGCACTGCATCGATTTTGTATAACCATTTTTACACTTAAAACAAAGTTGGGGATGGTGCATCCCGATGTACAAAACAGATATTATTTTAGTAGACGTAAGTTAACCACGAAACAGTTTATTCATAATACATACTCTCGATTTTTATAGTTAATTAATTTTCAACAGCAACCACACACAAGTCAATGTCAAAGTCGAAAGTATCTTTATTCAATTAGGCTACATTTAGTAACACTTTTGAATCGTCATGGTATTACAAAAAACATTTACCATCCAAAACGCCAGAAGGTTCTGTCACTTTAAATATCTCTATGTAGAATTATTGTGAACTAAATTATTAACACATACATTGCATATTCTGTTTAACCAACAAGTTATATTCCTCGTTTCTACAACTACTTTGAGGTACGACCTACGATTCTAGAGTAAATCTCTTAAATACTAAAGTTATAATAATTATTAAATATCGCATATATTAACATTCTTAGCCTTATATTTATAGGTTATTAATACACTAACTATAAAACAAAACGAAAGTATTTCTACGCATCTATGTCGCAGACTCAGTAAACAGTGTATAAGTAAATCTGTAGCTACTAGATAACATGGAGTATTCAAAACGTTACGGCTAAATCTCATAGTGAAACTAAATGTACCATGTTTGTATAGCGTTTCATTCTCAACTTGATTTACCAGGGCTAACGTGAAAGCTTCTGCAAGACGTGCTGTATTATGTACGTAGTATTTCCTTGCTATTGCCCGATACAGTAACGTTAAGTTAAATTAAATATTCATTGTGTTATATATATGTCTGTGTTTATTATTTATATAATCTAAGTAGAAATCTATTGATATTTTCTTTAGATTAATAGCTCGAACGTTGCAATTTAAAGAACAAGAAACATTTTGCTAATATACTAAACAAAAATGTTAAAGAGGGAATAATCACAGCTTAATCAAATCGCACAAAGCCGAGTTGAAACGAAATAAACAAACGATAACAATAATCCTGCTCTTTAAACCTAACATAATTCCGCGAAATGATACTCGCTGATAAATCGTAAAATGAGAACATTCGTCGACGTCAGTCATAACATTTACAATTAAAGTTAATTTACATGTAAATAGTACTAAAGTCAGGCCTCACCAAGAGCAGTGAAAATCGCGGAAGTTTGTATGAAGGCTTCGCTGATTGTTGTTCTCGACCTGCGGCAATTTGTGTGAAATAAGTGCATACTTCACAATTGTTCCAAACTTTTGTATAGTGAATTACTTCAAACATTAAATCCACGCTTTCTCGTTTATGTATTTACCGGTGAATTTGATTTACGCTTTGTTCGAAATACAAACAATTAAAAATATATTTTCCATAATACATTCATACCGTACTGTATAACACAATAGCAATTGAGACAATACTTTCCAATAATAGATCAGTTTAGTTAAGCACTATCATTTCACGTTGCTTCGTAACAATATTGTTCAAGAAATTTCTTATAATTAAATCAAAACAGAGTTCAAGTGAGATGCATGTGCGTTGCGTATACAAAGCTAATGTGTATATCGTGTCTATAAGTCAGTGCACAATCCATTAGGGAGTTGTTATTACTTTCCCGGCACAAACACTTTACCGTTTAAGCCGCAGCCCTTCAAACACTCGAATATCACAGTTTTCGCACTGTTTCTAACGCACTTTGTCCGTTTCATACTGATACAGATTTCATTTACTTAGTGCTTTCACATACGTACACATACACATAACTACCACATAAACGGTTGTATATTAGTAATACGAAAGTTTTTTTTTTGCATATAAGTTTAATTTTATTTGTGGGTTATTATAAGTTGCAGTAAGCAAGTGACGGTCAATCATTCGCAAAACAGTCAATAAGTCGCAAAATTTTAAGTTTCGCCTGAAAACTGTACTTACCATCAAAATAGATTATAGGTAATTAGCAAAAAATAGACTAGTTTATATTTACGTCCACTTCATTACAAGTTAAATTTGTCGATCGGACACGAAACCTTATCATAATTGGACTTTGATTTCACCCGAAACACTCATAGGCGTATATCAAATGAGGCAATAATCTGTGACACAATCAAATTCGTTAGAAAAAACTTTAAAGAAAGCTCATAACATTATACTGATATAGAACTAAAGGATTCGTGGGATGATTAAAAGATAGTACTTACAATAATTATGTATATAAATTTCGATTGGTTTTCAGGAACATGCAAAAATGTATGACGTTACAAAGAGGTCAAATTTAAAGTCAAATATATCTTTATTCAACCAGGCTGCATATAGTCACAATTTTATATCGTCATAGTATTGAAAAACATTTACCACTTTTAGGTTATTAATAACCACTATAGATTTCTAAGTTTCATCTATATAGAAAATTTCAAACGTATCGGTACATATACGGTATATTTATTGTGCAACGGGGATTCAATAGTTATCGGAGATAAACTTGAAACCTCGGATCGTAGACAGAGCCGTCTAAATTTCCACATCCACGGATAACAAACACTGATTGACAACAAACACTCTTGCAATTTATCATTAACATTCTATAGAATATCACAAATAGATGTGATTATTTATTGATTGATGAAATAATTTAACATTTATAAAATTAGAGTTTTGAATATTCTTTTTTATGTTAGGTACTTACCTACAAGGTTTTTTTTAATGTAAGGGTTATACCGTTATCCTTGTGCGTAAAAAAGTATTTTGAACTGAGTTTATAATTTGACCCCAATAAGTTAATATTGCTTTATTAGTATTTTTTTCCTTGCAGCTCTTTTTAGTAAAACACGATGTTATAGCTTAATAATGATAAGTATCAAGTAAGTTTGTAACTTATAAATGATAACAATGTATAATTTAGAGCATATTTACTTTGCGTTGTACACTAGAACATAGTAATACCCTATCCGCATATAACATGAATGGTTTTACAACAAATCTAATAGCTCTTAGCTCGTAACCAAATTGGATAGCTCTAATTAAATGCAATTACAATAGACTACTTCGCTCTCCACAATTACATGCAAGCATTCACAATCATTCACAACCATTATCATATATTTGACGTTCATTATTGTGACAAATAATTAATTAGCCATGCCGATAATAATAATCAATCAGTACAGTACACAAACATTCACTGAAAAAGAAACGATCCTAAAACTTTACAAGAGTAATTCAACGTAAATTAAAAATCTTTTCTGCGGGTAATTTTGCAGGAAAAAACATTGATCTGGCATTACAGAGAGTCATTGTTATCGTCGAGGAACTTAATGAAATAAATACTGAGGTACCTATTGAATAAAAGTTTGGAACAGTTGACTGACGGTCACGGGACAATACAGCGTCGACAAAGACCGCTCTAACGATCTCGAATTTATCCTGACTTCCCGCTAATACCCCTATTCAACAACCCTTTGTTTTTAGGCTTTGATAAAAACCCTCTGCACCACCTCGGGGATCCTAATTTTTATCTTACACTAGACCGAAAGCAAAATACTTTTTAACAAAGGCAGTCACAATAGAAACTAATTTGTTCTTTTCGAATGGTTTTTGGCTCTTAGGTTCGTGATTTTTTTTTAAAGAGATAACGCTACTTATGTAGGAGTAAAAGTAATTCGTTTTAACTTTATTTAATTTTCAAAGTTCAAGGTTTCAATTAAATTTAACCTACAAATATTTAACCAAAATAGTAGGTTGTGATAAAAAAACAATATTATCAACAATCTCTTAAAAAATAGACGTCACAGAGCGATGAATGTTATTAAACAAAAGGAAAATCTTTTAACGTTTCGAAGTAAAAATTTTTGATATAAAATTGTGCTACAAATTATCAGACCCGTTCAATTATTTTTATTATACTTTGGGTTTGTTAATGTAGTGAAAAGGTTGATACTGATTTAATATAAAATTTGTATTTACATCTTTGGAAAAAAGGTCACCAATATTTTATAACATTGCTTTACTATACTTAATATTCTGAGGTAAGCGACTCCAAAAGTATCCTGTAAGTACACATTCAACAATGCATACCATTTTGATACTCATCTATTTCTTTTGCCTAATTGATGTTCCTCGTGCTTAGAAAATTACTTAATTTTTGAGAAGATTAGTAATTTTGAATGTGTTAACCTTTGCGGTCGACTTTACACTTAAAGTGAGCCGTGTTTATCTCGTCGGATTATATAATACTTACATATAAGATAACACAAAGTTGCTTTAGAAAATCACAACCACAAAATATTTGAAGCATAAATTGACATCGATGTGTAACAAAATGTCCTTTAGATGAAGTTTCGCTAACGTTACGGTGAGGTTGTATCTTAAACTTAACACTTACTGAATTCTACAGAACCGTGTCTCGAGAACTGTGCAAACTTCATAAATGGAAACTAGAATTTAGGTACAGGGTATTTTCTGTATGCTTTTCAATAAGAAGCTTAATTAATTATACCTATATAGAACAATTTCTTGTAAGTAATACCTTGTAAGTGAATGTTGTTCTAGTAAATTCAAACTCCTAATCTATTTCATAGTAGTAAGAGTAAATTTAATATTCACTTTGTTATAAATGATGCTTTTTAATCGTGTTGTAAAAATGTATCTTACCTTGTCTGATAATTCACCGATAATGGAAAAAAGCGGTAGATAAAATATCAGCCGTCATTAATATTTCCTATTATACATGAAATAACTGATTATTATTAGTAATTGATACATCCTGAGGGATGAAATTGATATCTAATCACAGATATCAGAAACATCGTATATACTTATAATGCCTTTCTTCCTTTAACGTACAAATGCAATTCGGTAAAGGAACAATTTAATAACCAAAACCTTTTCGCGTACTGAAGTCTGCTGATCATCGTCGAGTGTCTTTGAAGCGTTTATTGAATATTTTTTGAAGAGAATTAAATCGCGGCCGGTCGCTTTAACGGAGCAAACGTTCATTAATCGCTCGCTTCGCAATAAGTATTCATTTCTTCGCAGCCGACGAGAGAAGCTTGCAATGAAAATCTGATTGTGCTTTCTTCGTTTTATGAATATCTATCGAGCTAGCTATCGATTTCATTTCACTTGGAACATTCCTTTATTACTGATTTAATAATGATTTTATGCCAACTAACTAAAGCTTATTAGAATAACATTATAGTACTACTTACACTAATTCAATAAACAAGATTATGATAAAAAGGTCACTTAACCCTTAACCCGAGTTTCGCGTGAGAATCAAGGGGTCAGGGGTCAAGCGAACCTGTTCGAAGATCAAAGAAAAGGTCAAGAAGAATGGGTCACTTCTGACCCCAAAGATGAGCTTGTGAATTTCACGTTATTTGCATAAAGCGAATTCTTATTTGAACCAAGATCTTGTTATGAATAATCTGTATTTAAAAAGTAAACGGTCGTGTCACAGATAATAAAAGCGAGGTCAGGATGTTGCAGAACTTATTCTTTTTGTACGTCTGTCTTAACGTACTTTGCATAATTTTAAAATTATTATCTTAGAACGCTATTTTTATAAACGTAACTGGTCTTCATCTATACTAATATATAAAGAAGTAAAGTTTGTGTTTGTTTAATTGTAAGGGGTAATCTCGATCTACTGAACCGATTTTAAAAATTCTTTCACCAATAGAAAGCCACATTATTGCTATATAAAAAACCGAAAAGGATAATTAACATCATGCCCAACGATGTGGGCACTGTTCAGCTGGTATTTGATACATTAAATAGTCACTCACTAGTGCGTAGTCTCTAAGGTAAAAAGAAACGATTTGGAAATTGAAAATAATATAGAAAGGGTCTCAGGGTAATCTCTTCCAGGCTTGTATTAAAATAATGTTTTAGGCGAAGAAAATTTTAGTATTTTTCGTAGGTGTGTGTGTGGTTGTTACCACAATATTCTTCTGTCATTTTTATTTCAACAACAACATACATAATTTTTTTTAGTTATCGAATAAATATAAAAAGGTATATTCTAAAATTCCCTCGCAAAAATTTGAAAAGACGCCTTCGCTTTTCTATCTCAAAATAAGAAATCTTCAATTTTCAAGATAACAACCGTTATGTTTAATTACATACGAGAAATTGTTGTTTAGTAGTTAATAATTTTGACAATATCGACTAACATATTGGTCTTTTAAATGACTCATTGGACCGTTTAAGACATTTTGAAAATCGGGTATAGTACGCGTCATTTATGTTTAGCTCTGGACGAAAATAGCTGCGCATCGGCAGAATCGCGCTCGTAATTGACGTATTGGTGCGAGAAAGACAACACGACTGGGACAACCAATCAACGCTCGCGCACCCGACGATCACGCGCCGTCCCCTCGATACCTTATTTTTGAATTTTGACTTCTGCGCAGGTTTCGTTCAGCGCTAAAGATTCGTGACGCGTACTATACAGTGATGTGTGCTTAGACCGCATTTTATATCCTTAAGATCTTAATGGTAAAGAGACGATGCAAATTTGCTCTATGCAAATGAGCCAGCATCTTAATGCCATGGGAACCTAATCTGCAATTATAATACCATTTGACCCTTTCCTACACCTTGACCTCACCTGTCACGAATCTCTAATTAGATACAGTTTTTTCTTACTATCACATCTATTAACATAATAAAAAGATTCCGAGCTTTTTGGCTAACGTTTTTCGGTTAATATTATAATTTTTATCTATGTTGGTTGCTGTTTTTGGTGTTTCGTAATCTAAAGGATAGAGGGTTGTAGGAAAGATATTAGCTTGTAGATAAAAGCTATGATTTTAGAATAATTTTGGAAGATTTTTTTTATACTTAGCGAAATTACTGAGCTAATGAGTCTAACTCTTAACATCTGATGCCCGGAGTTGGGCTTTATAGCAAAGTTCCGGGCAGCACTGCATTGGCCATGGGCTGGCGTTACTCTTACCATCAGGAGTACGTCCAGCTCGTCTCCCGTCTTCTTAATATAAAAACAACAAACAAAAAAACACTCTATTACACCGACGCTCCCCACTCTTACAACTATTACAGCTCTTTTAGAAAATCGGCTCCAAGCGCATATGTCTACGTACAACTACGTTGGTCCTATTCTTCATTCTCTGATATGTAGCCGGCTTATACAAATACCTTTAAGTATGTATAAAAGCCGTCAAAACAGACGCCAAGGTAAACGGCCTTAGTTATATTATTGAAATGCAATTTATACCTACCTAACCTAAATTTTAAACATACCTAAATACCTAAATTTTTGCCTGCCTTTGCTTTAAGGGTTGCCTGTCAGATATTGCTATTTAGCAATAAGGCCGCCTCTTGTACATTATAATCTGTTACTTTTTACATTTTATTTTAATTTTGGATGTAATGTACAATAAAGAATTATAAATAAATTAAGTAACAAAACTTTCTTCTTTAACCTAACTAAGAATGTATGGTTGATTCTAACAAAATTTAATTTTGCAAGCGGTCAATAACTAATGAACCGAACAAACAAGACGCGGTGTTGCCATTAAATCCCGTTTCATGTCTCAATTTGGCGGGAATTGGTAACGACAAAACGATTAGTTCGCGCCGACTTCCTTCCACCGCAGACTGACATTTTGTAATGATAATATCATTAATATGCTATCTGTTACGATCAGAAATAAAAATTGGAAAGTTTATGGTACAGAGTTTAATGTTTTATAGCATTTTTAAAAAAAGGACGTTTCTCATTTCGACTGTATATCTACATGTTGTTTTAAAGAAATGATTTATTAGTTACCAGCTGTGCCCGCGACTTCGCCCGCATAGAAAAGTGACTTTGGGCAGCATGTTTTAAAATGCCTAACCCGCGCCAACAAACGTTCAGCAAGTTCAACGTGATTCTTTAAATTGTCATAACTTTTTTATTTATCAACCGATTGACATGAATTAAACACTAAATGTTAAGTTAAGCTTGCCACAATATATCGTTGAAAATCCCATCTAGATAGGATAAGCCATTTCTGAGATTAGCGTGCACAAACAAACAGAAAAACAGACAAAAATTTCAAAAATCATTGTTTTGGGTTCTATTGTTGCGTTAATATAGGTCTCCTATAATATTTTTTCTCATATATCTTCCATGTACAGACAGCTACTACGTTACGTTTTTATTATATGTATTGATGATACTAGAGCCCCGCGGTTATACCCGTATTTCTTCAGTTACTATACACATAAACCATCCTATTGAATCACTGAATCCGATAAAAAGGAGATTTAGAGATTTAAGCATACACAGGGTCAGACAGACAGACATACAGAAGAGGGCGACTGTGTTGTATACTATGTAACGATGCATTCCTTTCTTTAAGCTCTTTATCTAACACTAAAGCAACTGTTAGTGTTTATCACGATACTAATACTTGACACATAAAACACAAATATTATCAAAGAGCTAATGATAAGATTCTCCGACACTTGAGATGAACGTTATCAGAGTTACTGAATAAAATGCATCCGATCTTGCTGTTACATTGACGAAATCAAAACGGGTAAGTTTTCACATTTAATTCAATATTTTCTATACAATTTAAGAAATGTTACTTATATAGACAACTAAACAATATTAACATTGATAGTTTTGAGATGAATTTCACTAATATATTATTGTCATTGATATATCATTTCTTTTAAAATTTCTTTATCGTGACGGCTTAGAGAATACGCACATATCTGTGTGTGTGTGTGTGTGTACTATGTGTAAATGATAACGTCGCTCTTTATTTTAACAAAAAAACATTAAATCATTTATTCAACAAAAAATCAGTTTTAGAAGTCCTCTTTAATTTGTTATATAATAATAATTACATACTATTTTTTTAATAAAACCTTTTTTCACCAATACAGGCACCAAAAATGTTCCATCATACATTAAAATTAGTCATACTCAGCCTTATACTAGGCTTAGTAAGACCAGACACGAATTACCGCCTCAAAACCCTGATCAAGCCATCAACATACTCCATAGCGATCACTCCATACTTCGACACAGGGGACGAGAACAGTTTCACCTTTGACGGTGAAGTGAGCATACAGTTCAGAACAGAAGTTAACACTAACCAAATTCAGATACACTCCCAAGATCTGAACTTCACAGCATCTGATATTCGAGTGTCAAGTGGATCAGTAGCGGTTGCTTTAAGCGAAGAAAATAGTCTAGAATTTGATACTAAGTACACCTTTGCTTATATTAATCTGGCTACAGCTCTAATTGCCGGCTATGATTATGAATTGAAGATTGACTACAGAGGCACGATTAGGTCTGATCTGAACGGGTTTTATAAGAATTACTACTACGAAGGAGGCGTGAAAAAGTAAGGGATTGAAATTATTTGACCAACAATAATTATATGTTCTATCGAGTCATGTGGATGTGTAAAAAAAGCAAAAGGAGTTAATTGAGAGCACCGGAGTTCCAATTTTCATTTCTTTATTTATCCCATCCTTTTGTTATTTCAGAACAAATAATACTCAATACCCTTTTATTAAAGGCCGGCAATGCACTCGTTAGGCAATTAGCTTTGTTTATGGGCGGAGGTAATCACTCACCACCAGACGAACCTCCTTAGCCCGACATCATTTAAAACATCATTCTAAACATTTAAAATTTTCAGATGGCTGGGAGCAACTCAAATGGAGCCAACACATGCGCGAAAAGTCTTCCCTTGCTTCGATGAACCGCACCTTAAAGCGACCTTTACCCTTACTATAGATAGACCAGGAAACTTTAAACCTACGTTGGCCAATACCAAGCTTCAGACAACAGTACCCCTGTAAGTTTTTTTAATTAATTATTATAAACATAGACCAGGAACATATAGTGTCGCAATTAGAAGATCTGATCAACAATTATTCTTATCAGAAACGATGAACGTATTATTTTTAGAGTCACTAGTTATTTACCTAAATGATAAGTACCAAACTTTTATCGTAATGTTGCAAATTTCTGACGTCTCCATACAAATAGTTGGTTGTTGTTTATCCATACCAATACATAATAAATTAATATAAAGCACATGGTAGTGGTGAAGTCTAGTTATATACAGTTATATTTGTCTTTGACCTTAACTATAATAAGATTAATACGAAACAACAGAACTTTGTAAGAACCACTTAGAAAGGGATTGTTTATGATGCTTTTAATTAGCTCTAAAGTTGAAAATTGTAATCTAAAAGAATTGTATTATATATGCAATGCTTTTCGAAACAATAAAGATGATTCTTATATTGGCAGAGCAAACGGCTACGTTCGCGAAGTATTTTACCCAACGCCACGCATGTCGACATACCTGGTAGCATTCCTGGTATCGGAATTCAATGGAGCTGCGACGTCTTCAAATGGTGATAAGGAGTTTGGTGTCTACACACGACCAGAAGCTAGTAATCAAAGCGCTTATGCGTTTGACTTTGGGCAGAGAGTGGTACAGGCATTGAGCGATTTCTATGGGGTAGATTACTATGCGGTTGATAGTAATCTTAAGTTGGATCACGTCGCCTTGCCTGACTTTCGTGCTGGCGCTATGGAGAACTGGGGATTGGTTAAGTACAGGTCAGTCAATTTATAGATTTAAATGTTAAGACGTTATTTTTATTTAAATGTTCTTGTCCTGGTGTTTTTTATTTACAACCATTTGTTGCAGTGGTCTAGCTCGTTTTTAGAAGGTAAATAGTTAAAGTTATTCTTTCAAAGGTTGACATACTAGCAACAAAAATAGTAGCCCACGAGACTACCTAAACGTGGTTTTGTACGTGTGGATTTTTTTTTGTCTATTCATTATTAGGGATAACAAAGTTTACATTTTATTGATTTCAAGTTTAAGATTTGAACTATTAATATTATTATAGAGAGTCCCTCCTACTCTACGTACCGGAAGACTCAACGCCATACTACAAGTACCGGGTAGCTCAAATAGTAGCTCATGAGACTACCCACATGTGGTTCGGGAACCTGGTCACGTGCCACTGGTGGAGTGACACCTGGTTGAATGAGGGATTTGCTAATTACTTCCAAGATCATATCACAGCTTTAGTAAGTCATTTATAATATGTTTTTTTGTACTGCCAATATTTAGTGTTAAGGGTAGGGGGAGTAACCTTCCTTTGATTGAAAGGGATCCTCGATGAGTTCAACAGTCAGTTAAGCCGCAATGGTTACTTAATCTAACAACGTTCTTAAACTAACGACTACAAATCATTGTAGTCGTTTTATTGGTAAATGAAGTGAAAATACTTAACGCAAATTTTTGATATTGTCTTGAATTTGTTGGATATGCAACTTCGTTACGATACGAACACAATAATTCTTCCAGATTGAACCTGAAGTAGGATCACAAGATATGCTGGTCATAGGATCAGTGTACTCAGCATATGACGCTGATGATGATGAACAGTCGGTCCCCATCAGCAACGGTGATGTCAATTCACCAGCTGAGATCAGCGCACATTTTGGCACCATCACCTATCAGAAGGCTGGTTCTGTTATTCGAATGATGCATCACTTTTTGGGTGATGAAGCATTTAAATTTGGATTGAATTCTTATTTAAATAAAAAGTAAGATTTATTTTTACATTTTGAAAAAGAATTTAGTGTATTGAGTTTCGTTATCTTAACTATGTGAATTGTTTGTATACTGGTTTGCCTTACAGTAGAGGATTTGCTAAAAATGTTCTGATCTTTTTATCGTAACTCATAGGTAAGTGTGTAGAGATCGGTTTCATAAGCATGTATGTCTGTGTTTGTGGGTATTTGTAGATATATGTATGTGTGCATGCATGACGTTTTCACTTACATATTTCTATCATTTTCTCACACTACCTAATAATAGTACTTACTCGTATTTCCTCTTAGCAAATTTGAGCCAAGCTACCCAGACAATTTGTACTCAGCGTTGGAAGAAGGCGTCTCGAATTTCAACGCCCTTGCTTCGTATCCAGGACAAAACTTCACCAGCGTGATGAGCTCATGGGTATCTCAAGCTGGTCATCCGGTTTTGCACGTTGATGTTAATTATGAAACTTCAACTGTTGAGCTGAAACAGGTTAGTTGAGTTTGAGTTAGTGTGTATGTGTGATTGATTTATAATATAAAATAATGCTATTATAAAATATAAAAAAGTAATATACAAATTATAATTAATATAACATGAGATTATAATTAATAGAAAAAAAATGTTCAAAATATTTTTGTATTGTGTTAAGTGTGAGTGTGTGTGATTTGTAATAATAATATAAAAAATAATAGCATAATGCATTCCTAGACATGAAACAGTAAAATACTAATCTTAACTAGTTTATACTCATATTATAAAGAAGTAAAGTTAGTGTGTTTGTTAAATTGTAAGAGGTAATCTCGGGATCTACCAAACCGATTTTAAAATTCTTTCCCCAATAGTAAGCTACATTATTGCTAAGTGTCATAGGCTACATAAAAAACCGAAAAGGATAATTAACATTATGCCCAACGAAGTGGGCATGGGTCAGCTAGTAATTAATATAACAGGAACAAACTTTAATTTTGAAAAAATATTTCAAAACATTTTTGTTCCCGTTTTCACAGTACATATTATAGCAGTTGCATACCACCCGGATGAACTCACAAAACTACAACTACTACTAGCTACTCATGATAATTTAAATTAAATTAATATTACAGGAACGATTTTATATAGATTCCTCAAAAGACTCCGAAAACATATACGCGATTCCAATTTCCTATACAGTTGGTAGTTCTCCAGATTTCACACATACTAAGCCCCAATTTGTTATGGATACCGAAAAATACGATCTCAAAGTGAATTTGACAGAAGAAAATTGGATTCTTTTTAACATACAAGAAACAGGTTTGTACTAAAGAATGTTATCTTACTTATTCTATCTAAATAAATTATTTATTCTAAATGAACTAAATAATTTATCAAATATCATAGAAGTATATCTGGATCACAAAATAAAATTAACTTAATTTATTATGACTTTAACTAAAATATAGTAATTGGTTGAATTCAGGCCTATACAGAGTCAACTACGATGAGAAGACTTGGAAGCTAATATCTAATTATCTGAAAGGCAGCCACCGAGAAGATATTCATCATCTCAATAGAGCTAAAGTAAGTAAATGAAAAATGTATTTATATAGTCTATGTGTTGTTGCTTCATTCAAATGACGAATATGTCTAAATGACTAGGAAAATAATTACTTTAAGATATTTCCACTCCATTTTTGTCGACCGCTTGGCGCAGTGGTAACACAACTGCTTTCTGTGCGAAGGGTCGTGGGTTCGATTCCCACACCGGAAAAATATATTTGTAATTTACATTTGTATTTTTCTGGGGTCTAGGTGTTGCTATGTATTGTATGTATGTATTTACAAAAGAAAAGTATGTATATGTAATTTATTCC